>OZ026612.1:79317706-79427706 GCA_964020975.1 Hermodice carunculata
ATACACACACATACACATATATATACACACATATATATGTATATATATGTATATACATATGTATATATGTATACATACATACATATGTGTGTGTGTTTACATGTTACAGCACGACGAGTCGAGTTGAGTTTTTGTATCAAGAAGCAAACGGCAAGTATCAGTGATATATTCTGCGGATTTTTTATTGAAGGCTTAAACTGTTGATACCTGAAGATAGTATATTTTTAACTTAGGATATAACTGTTGATGGCCTTTTCATATCTGGGGAAAGCGTATATTTTGCATGGGATACAAATTACTGATAACCATTTAGGAACTGAAGACGGCGGTGTTTTACTCTTAGGGCATAAACTGTTGGTAACTGACCTAAAATGCAAACTCACTTATAAGTGTATACCGAGGCTACACAAACCAGGGTAGAAAGGGTACATACTGTTTCAGGGGTAAGTCAAATTGTTCTTATCTGAACCTGTACTATACAAATTTATTAATTATGTTTTGTTTGACAGGTTTTCCTCTTTCATAATGAAGCTTTGCATTTATGAGCAAAAGTTCACGTATTTATCTAATTCGTCATTTGCCACGTTCATACTTATTCATTATTATGTGGGTTGTCTTTGCTGAATATTCAACTTAGACAAGGAGCCGCTACTCAGAAAGACATGTACGATTATAGGCTCCGAAACATGTTCTGAGTAGTTACCCGCTGAAGACCCTCTAACTTATTTGGGCTAATACAGCCTATGTCAAAATTCTACAGAAGAACGTGTGCAATATGGGCAATAGTTCTTCCATATTTATATATAAGTTAGACAGTGTCAGGTTAGCTTATGGAGAGTAAAGAGTTCGGACTGCGGGAGAGGGTAATGACTACTAGGAAGTCGTTCTGGACACGAAGACACAAACACAAACACGACAGGAGTATCAAATTCGAGTGCATAGATCCAATTTTGATTTCGTTAAGCAAGCATTAACCAGCGCAAACTGTAACGCCATTGCATCTTTTCATTCTTAGCAGATGTAGAAACATGCTCAGGAACAGTACTTATATTCATGATACATCTGTATCACAAGTGTTGAAACCTTCAAGATCAGTTCAGAGTAAATTTAGATAAAACCCATAAATCTAGGTATAAATAATATTTTATACAATGAGTGTAAATCAAATTAAACGTTTTTGGCTGACTGTACATTTTCGTTAAAGTAGAATGCCAATGTTCTATCTTAAAAGAAAACAGAGGTACGAAGCAAAAAAATATGGAGGCGAACAGGATGTTCAGATGACGCTCTCATTCAGCACTTTTATCATACAACCCTGTATAAATATGATTATAACATAAGCAAAAACTGTGTCGCTATACTTTCATCATAATTTGAGCGAAAATGCATGAGATTGGATTTAGCGGGGCAATATAAGCGTACATCTGGACAATCGATCTTATTTCCTCACGTACTTAGCGCTTGTACCAGTCCGTACTACCCATTTCTGTCCACAGTCAGTTATGGATAATTTTTCTGATAATCGTCGCCACTGTTTGCAAGTTTCTTGAAAATAAAAAAAAAGGGCAAAAGCGCGACGGAAAAAGTCGCTCCGATTCCGAGATTCTTCTGCTATTCTTGAGCAATATGGGCATGCGTGAAACCCAATCTAGCATTGGGTGGCAGTCATTGTGTGCAACTGATACCCTATGCTGGATCCTCTATGAAGGTGATAACCTGAATAGCACAATTTCCTGTCTATTTAAACCGTTTTTCGCAGGTCTTTTGCTTTATACCATGTGGTGTTTGACACTCATTATTGTTACCTCTTGTCCGTAGTGACTGTTTTACGTCATGGCTTCAGTGCATAGGTTAAATATATTGCCACTATGCGAGAAACTTAGTTTTTGTATTTTTTAAACGACAAAAACTTAGATAAAAGAGAACTACACCAATTTGAAAGGTCGATATGTATATGAAACCGTGAAATTAAAGAGCAATGATGTCCTCATATCACGTGAAAGGATATCATCTGTGCTGCTTTGTCCCTATTCATTAAGACACATTGATTTGGCTCCCGCTTCAGACAAGCGTGACCCAAGTTGACATTCAGTGGTACTTACAGGCTAATTTGTACCGTTATGATAATAGATATTGAGAATCATTTGCAGGTTCTTGAGCAGCACGGAGGAGAATTGACTCACCATCATAACCTGACCATTTAACGTATGACACATGGAATTCCGTGCTCTTATTTATCAAGCAACTTGCAGTAAAGGCACTAAAAGGAAACAATTATAACACACAATGCTTTTGCATTAATTACAAATTCTCTAACCGTATGACCCCATCGGAAGCATAGTGTCTTGTCGGTATAAATGACGGTTAGCACGGACGGTCAGTTGTGACTAGGTTTTACCCACCTTGTTACAATATTCATGTTGTGATGACACCCTGATCATATTGCGTTGTAGAATATAAAACACACACCATGTCTTTTCCCTCTGTCAAACAGAAACCATACTTCTTTGGTTCCAATTAAACAGGGTTTTATTGTTCAAAATTGTGGGCTCAATCCAGGCGGACATATTTTTCAGCAGAGCAGGTGGTGTTTGCCAAATAGAATGATACGCTTTGAATTACTGAGCTCTTCTGTATAAACCAATACATTACCCTGACTGCTGTCCTGTCTGGATAATGAGGATAGACTGCAGTCCATTTTTTTTAATGACATCTTTCTTTCAAAGGGGAGACCTGCAAAGCATTGCCAACTGTCATTGTATAGTAGAAACCGCATATTTAACGGTCTATTCAGCATATGAAGTTTATATATGAGCAAAATCAATTGTTATTTATGTATATATGTGCTCATGTTTGGTTAAAGGCCCGCTATAGTCTGTCACAAATTGTTTTCACACTATTGATTCTGGAAACACTCAACTTCATGTTTAAATTCCCCGTGAAATGCTATGATAATGGTTTTATTCGGTCGACCTAACTGATAACGTCCATGTAAGTGGCATTGCCGCTGTCTGTCGTATCCGCACGGCACGTACGCACCCGACGGACCAATCCATACAACAATTCATTGGTCAATAAAGTAAAAGTGATACCATCGCATACACGGCCTGTGGCACCATGGCTAGAACAGAGGATGTGGATGATATGCTGCTGTCGCTCACTGCATGATTCAATAAGTCGGGCGCATATATATTTAGATATGGCGTCCTTTAACTCCTCAGCTCCTTCAGTGATAACCAAAAACATACTTATAATCATTGCATTATCATAATGATTTCAAATTAAAACTAGAAAAGCAGATTTGCTTTGCAGCAAATCTGTCGGGGGGAAGGGGCTTCAAAATGAGAACAGTTTAAAATGCTACACGTTGCCATTGTTCAACATAATCTAAATTTTGTGTATTAGCCTAGTTCCCTTAAATCAAAATGCCACAGCTTTGGTTCTTGGACCATTCAATGTGGCCATGTCACAAAATTATAAAATGAAGTTTGAATGACACTATTATCTATAACGGTTTTGAAGCTATTCAGATATTGTGTATTTGCCTAATTTGCATTAAGTTAAAGCTTATAACTTAAGTTTAGGTTCATTCGATGCTGCTTTGTCACACACATACAATTTGAAGTTGGAATGGCACCTCTATGTATAAAAGTTTTGACACTCAGACAGACAGACAAAAAGAAAGAAAGAAAGAATTCTTCGAAAAATGTAATGTGTAGTTTGGCAGCCAGACATAGTTCCCCGCGACAATATCATTTTTGTGGAGGTATGCCTCTTCAAGACGGGGTATGACCAATTCCGGTCAATAGCTTTCCATGCACAAATTTAGGCGCATAAATGCGCAACAATGAATCCGAAGAGGGACAAGGAATTCTATGAACTAGGTCTGCAAATCAGCACTGAAAGGCTGCGGTTAAGTTTGTTAGACGCCAAATACATGTATGTTCCTTGCCGTGGTGGTAATGGGTGTTTTCAAAATTAAAGTCGATATTTGAAGGCAAGCTGAATAAGATAGAAACCAATCTAACTGCAGACCGAAGGCACCGGTTCCTAAGCATGAATAGGCAATTAATCCCCTTCGAAATGATTTTTTCTTTTTTTTATGTAAACTAAAACTAGAAAATTGAACACTAATGTATCATAAATCTTAGTTTGGACAAACTGTCCGTAGAGGTGGGTCTAATTATTAAACTGGAGAAGAGATGGTTTAATTCCTTATGGCCTTCGCACAACTATCTTTATTCCAATAGCTTAACTACCAAGTTAATACTTGAAGTCTATTCGGGCCGAGTTGGCAAGACGCTTCAATATGCAAACACAAGGCAAATGTGAATCGGTTTGTTTGGTTGCATGTCTGACTGCTAGTGAATATTACTGCCGCAAGGGTACCGCCAATGGGACAGTATACTGCCACATACCGTCTTCAATAAAATTCAGTAAAGATGATCAAGGCTGCATTATCAGATGTGTAACAAGTATAACTCCAGGCTCACATGAATATGAAAAGTATGACCTCAGTGCTGATGACACCGTCCCCACAGAATTGAAATTTGGAGAATGTATTAAATTATGCATTCTTCAAGAATAGCTGTATAATATAAGTGTTTGGTATTACAACCACCGACCCTATGTATATTGTGCTCAACAAATCCTGGAACAGGTTGTGACTGGGATTTTGTTATGTGTTGGTAAATGTGTGCCATGTGATTCAGCATAATCAAACACTAGCTGCAAGCATTTTTACCCGAGGCTGGAACCACTTCCAACTTCATCTCCCTGCCATTTCTGAGTGAATAGTCTCCAAGTGGGTCTAGACACCAGTTATCTGTAAGATCTGGTTTTAATCCGTTTCTGGTCAGAAAAGGATTGTGTCAACAGCAATTGTTGGTGCTGGTTCGTTATCTGCCTCTAAAGTAGACCCAAGCTTCATATTTTTACTACTCCGCTGGCTTTTGACCAGGTCACTGTTTTAGCGTTGAAAAAGTGACTCAGTTTATAATTGGCTGAGTATAGTAACTATGGAGCATGCTTCAGTACACTAGAGGCCAGAGGCTGCTACTGGTCTAGGGGATAATGATGAACGTTCTGATAAGTGTCTCAGTCTAGAGGGATGGTCACAGTATAGTTTTGTTTTCCTTACTTTAAATAGAATCCTGTTGAAGAAGGGCAGACCAAGTGTAGTTACATCTGACAGCCCTCATTTTGAGACTAACCTGGTCAGGCAAAGATTGAGTTAATAGCATGGGGGGGGGGGGGTGTGCAAGCCATCATTATCCTTCTCATCTCAAATACTCTGCAAAATGTTTTGCACAAAGAGAACATTAGGAAAAAAACAAACAAAAACAAAAAACAAAAAAAAAACAAAAAACCAAAAAGAAAAAAAAAAACAAAAAAAAAAACAAAACAAACAAACCAGGTGGTATTTTACATCCGGTCCCTCTTGGACAACTTGAGCCTCAAAGTGTCAATTATTTAAGCACTTTCATTTTAACCGGATTATCCCATAGTGCATCAAGATGACAAATAGATGGGCTCCACAGACAAAGTTAAGAGTTGTGTCAGCAAAACTGTTCATATGCAGCAGGATGCAGGGTGACGAGAATTAATTGGAATGGTCCACACACGATGTACCATCGATCATACATCATCAGCTGTGAGGCAAAATTGAATCAAAGGACAGGAAAAGACAGATGTGTACAAATAAATCTTGTGGTTTAAATATTTTATCTTAATTTTGTGTAAAAATCGGATACCTGCACATGTCACGATGTAATCCCCCCATGTTATTTTCATCATGGAACCAACACAGCCTTACTATATGTTTTTACCAATATGTATTTCCTGGAACTATACAAATTGCAAATGCGTGACCGCACAAAAGTCGATGAGAATAAAGAAAGCACACAACCCCAGTTGTTTGCTTACTGCTGGTCAAGTTGGCAGCAACGCACTGCTGCAATGTAAGCCGTGCAATGGCTGACTCGTGCTACTCTATCATGGGACTTGTCGTCCATTAATGGACTCACCATAGGCCTTCACGCCCCCTAAACTGGCATATCACATATCTAAATTGAATGGGACTGCAATTGCATATAATAGATTAACGACGTGCATGTCATTCATTATGAATAGCTGAAATGATAAATTTCCGTTATATCTACACGTATAAGGTTGAAAATCAAACAACAATGGGACGGTGAAGCTTTAATTCTGAGGTTGGGCCGATTGACTGAGTCAGTGAAAAAAACAGTGTCGGTGAATGTGTACACTAATGAGAGACTCAATGTATAAACCTCATGTAATGTATAGGGTTCCATGCGACAACTTACTGTGTTCTTTACTTATGTTGCATCACGTCCATAAGCAAGCACCGAGTCGAACATTTTAAGTCACAGAATCAACAAATAGCCTACAGTTTTGACACGAACATTACTCAGATCCATATCATGTTATACACATGGGAAAATGTGCTAATATTAATGTATATTCCCATGAAAACTCTGCCTAGTGGTAGACCATCACTGCAAGCAAAAAAATGAACGTCCTGAACAAGACTTGCACTTTTTGTTGTTTCTTTGTCTTTTTCCTGCTTTACTGGCTACTGAGATTGACATTCTGCTTCTGATAAATTCATGGAGGGTGTTAGCTCTGACATGGTGATACAAAACCCAAGGAGGTCAAATACGTATCGAGCGAAATTGAAACTTTCTAACAAATATTATAAAGCAAACTTCAAAATGCCCTCACTATCTAAAAAGGAAAATCTGTAATGTTTCTTACATTATGGACTTCCTTCGTTAATCACGTGTGACAAAACTGTCACAAAATCAAAACCAAACGACCTGCTCATTCAGTGAAGAAATTGAAATTGTGTCTAGATTCTTATATGGTTGCAAAATATGGGGTGCTTATTTGCTACTGCCTTTCAAGTACATTTTCTTGATGACATAAATGGTTGCACGATAGAATTTTATAAGCTTGATTTATAATTTGTAAACTACCTTTTATAAGTTCATTGGAAAGCTTGTAACATTGCAGTTCTCAATGTGGTAGTAGCATTTTGTTTTGCACTCGAATTCTGAGAAGTGTCTGCAGATAATTGGTTGAGTGTCAAACAATAGAGCCCTTATAAACTGTTATTTGACTTGTAATTGCACAAGCTTTCAAGTTGACTTGTACATTTTATATGTGAACTGATTGGCCAGAAAAATGCGATTGGTTAGGAACTGTAAAAAGTACGTTTTGTCAAATTGGTTGCAAAGATTCTTGGGTGAATCATGGAGACGAACCTGGCGATTTTCCGACAAATTTGATTCAAAATCTTTTAAGAAATACATTTTAATGCTACAAGAATTTTGCATTATAATCTTCATTGGATGGAAGAACATTTTACTCAAAATGTCAAAATTTGGTTTAAACATATTATTCAAAAACAACAATAATTGGAAAACCGGACTAGGGTGTGTACAAAACATTGGGTTAAAGCAATGTTAAGATAAATATCACATAACAAAGATCGAGCGACACTGTACACAATTTGAGTAATAAAAACATGACAGGACACCGCAGAAATGTCAAGAAGGTTGAAGCACATCTTCCAATTGTTAATACATCAGTAATAAACCAATTACCATTTAACTCAGTTTTTGTATCAGTATCTATATGAAGGCTCCGAGTCAGCTTGTTGCTTTAATGTAATTATTTTCGGCATCAAAACTAATCTCGTTTCCTTGTGTAGTACACGTATTACAGAGTTTGAGTAGTGAGTGGTGGAAAAGGTACTCCTTTTAAAGTTGAATGGATTTCTTCGGTTGGTATATACATGGTATTTGCAGAGATAGCAGAACACATCCGCATTACCGTTACCACAAGCACATCTGGAAGAGTCAGTCAGGCCTTTTGTGTTCAACCTCTTGCCGCCCATGGACAAGCGTGCATGGAAAACATCTACTAGCCTCTCCCTCTGCAAAATAACTTATTGGCATCTTTATATCCCTGATTTAGCTTAAATTAAAATCCCTAAGACAATCTAAAATTACAAACAACGGAGAGTAAATTTGTTCCATAATTGAACAACATATGGGAACGATGAAGAATTAGACAGATTGATATATGATCGAAAAGGGGATAGACTCCGACAGACTTAAACACGACTTAACGTTGTATTTTTTTTCACGCAACGGTTAGGAATATACTTTTGTTAACATAACGAGGATTATCCATTCGTCATTTTGGAAAAAAAAGAAACATTTAACGACGTGTTGAATATTCTTTCAAGACAAGTTTCCTGATGACATAATTCATGCCTTTTTTTGTCACTGTCAGGGATATTTCTGCAGTTTTTTTCAGTTCAATTCTTGTGGATGTGTCTGGTATGAGAACTGCTTTCAGTGACCAGAATGCTGGACTTTTGAATTTTGCCGTGAAGAACTAGTCTTCTCTCTGCTATATTACAGAAAAAATTGACGTATCAGTAAGCCGCCGACAGAATATCGAATCCGCGCTGATTATTTCCATAGGCTAAAGACTGCTCTAACAACTACACCGGCCAGTGTGTTAAGGTCGTTGCGGCACATTTTATATATCTTATCGTGCTCAGTGGAGCGTGCCAAAGACCTGGCACGTGGGTGCACAGGCAGATCAAAAATTAGTTCTATACAGTTTCTTGGATTAAGGCGGCGAAAAGGGTCTCCAACTATAAAACTGTACCAAGGAAACGCGTCACGGTTTAAATAGGAGATACCACTTGCTACTGGGATATATTCTGAAACCCTGTATTATAAATTCCCCCCGCTACGGAGTCGGGATTTATAATACAGGCTTTCAGGATATATTCCGATAACGCGTGGTATCTCCTATTCTTAATTCTGAAATGGCTGCAGCTACTTGGGCGCTTTTTAACTGTTCATGGTTTTTAAATGGCCACTGTTGTGCCAGTCTGCTGCTCCCTATTCCAGGATAGGTTCCCTGACAGAAAGATAGACTATTTCCAGGAATTTTCTATTGAGTCGAATCTCCACGCATTTCAAAATATTTACCATTTTCATTCCTTTAATATTTAAATATTTAATATAGCTGGACCATATTAAAGCGGAGCTGATTGTTTGACCTGAAATACGTATGTCGGTTTTCGTCTGTCATAAAGAGTAGATAAGGAGACTGCTGAGTCTTTTCTTTCTTAGAAAAATCATGCTCCTGTTTTTGTTGGGTAAAAACATACAAGCCGCTGCTGGGATCAAGCCTTGACTTCCTGCTGGTCAGCGTTGAGAGTGTTAGTCGCTTTGGCGTTATCCAGCCTAATGAAGGGAGTTATCTCATGGGCAAGCAATGGTATGGATGATTGGATATGTCCAATATTTGTACTATCATTAATGTACATTAAAAAAAAATAAAGTGGACAGATCCTGCGGGGCGCCTGCCCCTACTCGTCCCCATTCTGATGAACGCCCTTGGACAACTGACTGATTTTTGTTTCCCTTCTGGTAGTCGCCTGCCGAGTGCAACAAATTTTCATGACATTGCAAAACTAGGAACGATCAAGCTTCGTTGTTCTTCTTGTAGCAAATGTGTACATGAGGGAAGGGATGCAACGTGTAAAATTTATGCACATTTTTTTTCTTCTTTTGAACACTTACACCAGAATCTTGCTTCTCTTCCAATGATGATAATGGTGCTGAGGATATTATTATTATTATTATTATTATTATTATTATTATTATTATTATTATTATTATTATTATTATTATTATTATTATTATTATTATTATTATTATTATTATTATTATTATTATTATTATTATTATTATTATTTAGACAAAAGCACCATATCAAATTTTCTATTTGAAAATACATCAACGGCAGCAAATTTGGGATCCTGCGACTATATATATATATACATATATAAATATATATATATATACATATATACATACATATATATATATATATATATATATATATATATATATATATATATATATATATATATATATTGGATTTAAAAAATATATGTGGCAGTTGCGTCGTTGCGTAATGGATGTAAAACATAATTTCTCTAAAAGGACTCAATACAATTCATTTAAATCTTATCAGACTCAGGCCTTAGGATAAAGAAAAAAATCTCTTAAAGTATACATAACTTGCATACATAGTGATACCATTGCCTGACTAAATAGACATTTAATCATGTCGTTAAGGCTTAATTCTTTTTGTGCTACATTTAGGACTTTTCAACGGCTATCCTTGGCCCACTTTCCACACAATGATTGCAAAGTGCGCTGAGGATAGCTTTTGACCTAGAGCCAAATTTGAACTGGAATTTTCTGTTTGAATAGCTTACTACAAGACGCCCTAATATAGGCTGGAGAGCCTGTCAGCCAGTTGTTTTTGAATAAAATATGTTTAAACCAAGAGCTTACTGCTATTATTACTCTTATTTAAGTTATATCAACAAGTGTAACTATTGTATAAAGCACTGAAAGATGTAATCCTATTTTCTCGAACTTAAGACATACAACTCACATATATGGGTGATTTATGCATTAGATACGTATACATATGTATGCGTGAATGTGTGTGTGTGTGTCTGTGTGTGTGTGTGTGTGTGTGAGAGAGAGAGAGAGAGAGAGAGAGAGTGTGTATTATATCAGTTATATGAACTTTGACAGAAAAAATATGAATGGATTGAAGAAAAGGTACGACTTCATCACTTGCAGACTTATTGATGACATGATAAATATATGGCCATATATTCATAGAACTAATATTATGATAGACCTACAAACACGTATGTATCTATCAATTATTAATTACTATATCAAAATTGCTGGTGCAAGGCGCTTGGTGATGTTTGAATAATTCATACACCTCTGCTCTTTGCTATATTTAACTTTGCTGTCATTGTTGGGTTAAAATTTATGAATATGGTAATGTTTTTCTGAACTGTTTTCGGCTGTGTGAGGGGAAATCTGGATGCACTGAAATATTTTTAGCTCCTCGTAGGTTTGACACACAATATTCCTCAAACCTCTTCACGTAAGTCTTATTCATCGTGCGAGTCACCTTCTGACTCGTTATCTCTTTCTCTGAGGTCGATAAAAGAGTTTTATTATATATCATGCTTGCACGAATCCATTGACTTTCAACTTTAATTCTGTGTTACAGCCTTCAGACAACCCTTTCTACTGAGTTGCTTAAATGCATCTCGAACAATTGTTTTGACATCTTGTAGCTTGCATGCTGTATTCTAATCTGCTACTTAATGCTTGATAGATACTCAGATGAACTCAATAGCATTAAGCTTACTGTGAAGGACTGGAGTGGGCAGAGTCTCTTGACTAAAACCTTGTGCAATTTGTCTGTGGTATAAACTGCTGGGGGCTTATTTCTCGTAATGAGCATATAGAGTTCAGGTTTTGTACTCTTGGCAGGAAAAGTGATATTCATAAAACACCAGGTCAAAACCACCAATAAACCCTAATTCATCACTCCCAGCATGCCTAATAATGAGAAGGAATATTTGGCAGTTCTTTATATTTATGCTCCAGGAGTTCATAAAATCTACTTCTACCCACACTGTCTACCACCTATGAGACCTGCAATGATGGTTTTTCACCCAGGTCTCATCTATGTATAGTATCTGGTATCGCTGCAGTATTGTTTTAGTGATCTCAAAAGTTCGCTCTGGCTGCAACTGTTTCAGGTCTCTGTATGAATACTGTTCTATTTTCTGTGGCATTAATCTTCTTAAATCCCAATTTGTAGAGCACACGTCGGCGCAAAACGGAAAATATATCCTGACTATTTCTTATCCTCCCAACTTTTTGGGCACAGTTGGTAAGACTCTTGCTCGAGAAAAATCTTAAACTGTTCTTTGTATGTGGTCTCCATCAACGTGGTCCATCTTGGAAGGATGCGCCTTGCTGGAATTACTATGCTAGAGCTGTGACGCCTTCTTCAGAACAACCTATGTCACTGTATATGGGGGAACCGTCTGAGCACTGGCTGTCTTTTGCAAATAACAAACTTAAAAGTACCATTAGGTTATCCGTTCTTTTGGCCTTAGATTCGTCAGGAGTTTAGTTTGGTCTAGGTTCCCGGACTGTTTATTACAAGGTCTTCCTTTACATATGTTCCAATGCGCAGTGGCACTTGCAAAAACCGGTGCATCTGGGCATGTTACCCATTTCCATAAAATGGTAATATCCATGTTTGTTATGTCATAGGCCATACAGGTGAGCATAATACACATAACATCGTTGTTTAGATATTACCATTGCTGCTGTTAATTCCTCCTTGCCCTAAACCGGGATTTCTTTTCGTTTCAAATTGCCCTAGACTTTCTATGATGCGATAGTACCAAAACATTTGCCAATAATTGGAGTTAAAATTGGTTTATCTAGAGCGAGTAAATAGCTGACTATGGTTCAAGATTCCTACAAAAATATCGATTCTAAAGTCACTTTTTTCCCCAATTTTTCTGTGATGAGTGATATCCCTCACTTTTGCCCACATGATAAATTATTTCAAGGCTGGAAAAAACGTCACAGTTTTGAAAAAAAAAATATTCTAAGTAAAGTGAACGGGACTTTGTAAAAGTGAAACGAATTGTGGGTTCAACTATTTAAAAACGTTTAAACGACTTCATTCATCCATATTTTACATATTGTTAATAAGTATATACAATTATTTGGAAGCTAAATGAACGATCCTGACTTCTACGAACATACTGCCATGGCTTTCTTTTTCGAGAGTATGATAAAATTCCCATATATAAATAAATTTGTTATTTGAGTATTTATGTACATAAAAATAGCTTCAGCCAAACCTAATGTAGGATATCTTTCTTCAAGACCAAAATATTTTTGATTATAATACCAAAAATAAACATAATTTTATACTTTAATTCACTCTCAATTGAATTTAAAGGGCCAATATTATGGAATAAAAAGGCAATGCAATTGCCATCCCTTTCTGTTCTCAAAATAGATTAAACGTTCTGATAAAATATGTTTAAATTATATTATTTCTGACATTCTTTAGAAGAACTCGTTTATTTTCATTGTACACTGTATGTTAAAACTTTGCTCTTCAGTCCACATGGTTTTAGAAGTAGAGGAATCTGACGTACTTTTTTGTACCACATTACAAGATTTAAATGCCTTAGAAGTGTATATACCAAATCATTATTTTCAATTCATATGTCTCTTTTCCATGGCCCAGAGTCTATAACCCGATACCGGTGCCGACCATCACATTAAGACGTTGGAAGTTTAATTAATGTGCTATACCAAAGGCTAATGATACCATAAAATAATAATAAAAATAAGATAATATTATATGTATTATACTATAAAGTTATGACGCTGACAGAGACATGGCTCTATTTTAATTTGACTCAAACTAGATCTATTCCACATTTCACGTCGGCCGCAAGATATTGAAATCACCTTGCACCAAACATTTGAAGGCTGTCAACAGAGTAGGCGAAGCCATCAAACTATAGACATCTTGTAACTGCTGAATCGTACAGCATCACAGCGTTTTACAAAACTACGGTATATGCGCTGCCTCTACGCAATAAGAAGAAACAATTCTCAGTTGTGGCACTGTACAGGCCATTCCCTTAAGATCATTTTTTTTTAAATGAAACGACTTTGTCGTAGACGGGCAAAATATAAGATGGACAGTGTAATAGCTCTTAATTTAAACCATTTTGGCATTGCCCTTGAAGAGGTTAAACTTTTATTGGCTTCAAATTCCCAGAGTCTTGTTTTCTGTGAACCAATCTACGTCTAAATTTTCACAGTAGGGGTATAAGTTTTTTTATCTGAAAATATTGAAAAAAAAAATATTTATTAGATTTTTTTTGTGAATGCATCAGAGGACTACCCCCCCCCCCCCACACACACACCGTTTTTATGTTGTTTTTATCCTGTAAATCGCATTAATTTCTGTAGGTCTTGTCCCCATTGTATACTGGTTTTTAATCCATTTTCAAATTGCCTTTAATGCAGTAAAGCGATATTAAAAATTCATGTATTAAATTATCGTTTAAATTTATCAACTTACTGTTCCACAATGTTTCACCTACTAAAGAGTTTACTAGGCTATCGGTGTAATCATTGTACACAGAACTGCAGAACAATTGAAATCAAAACCAGAATACAGAAACTTTGCATATGCGCTTGTAGGCTTCACATTTAAAAATAAATACAATAACCTTTAGATGACTGAAATTTAAAAAACAACAACCCTTGGATTGAAACTTTACTTACAGAGGACCATATGCCTGTGCAAATTCAAGTTTTGCCTTAAACCGTGCTCTAGTCATTGTGCACAAATGCATCGAAGAGCGATAAAAGCTCATATTTAAAATTTCCAAACTCATTATTTAGAGACAAATGTGGTAATTAAAGAAAAAAAACTTTTGGTGGTCTCATTAGCATTCCGTAGTTTTTGGAAAGTTAGCTTCAACGCCAGACCCCCTCCCGCATATTATGTCTTTCAGTATAATCACGTATCCATAAATGTCTGTCAATCGGCACTGATATGTCAGCCTGCTTAGTCTCATGTCCATACATGTGTGTCAATCACTTCTGTCGATTGGTTTCCCCGCGCATCCATCAGTTTCATCACACTCCCACATGTCAATCAGCTTTCTGCTTTACACTGTACATGTCAGCCGGCAGGGCACTACATCTGTATGCCGCCTTCAGATGGCAAGGTAACTGTCATCTTGACATCAAAATATCGGCCAACATCAGACCCAAAATCTTGGTCACGTTTCATCTGCTACGTTTCATCTCCCATGAGATCTGCTGATATTGACGCACAAAAAAAAAAAAAAAATTACCCACAATATTATAGAGTATCTCAAACACTATATCGGCGGCTTGCTAAATTAATACAAATTTATTTCAAGCGTTTATTGTATGTACCTTTGGACACATATTGGATTATGAGAATGAATGTTGGAGCCATAATGGCCAGCATTGTCTTTAATTAGAAATCAGAATTAATCGTCTTGAAATAAAACTATTGTTGATTTCATATTCCCGTCTTGTTTTATTCATATGCAAAATATTTTCTTAATTGCTCATGCGGAAATTAACTGATTGTACAACAGATGAAGCAGGCAGGAAACATTTTTAAAGCTTTTTGATGCAGTTTATCTTACGCTGCGTCTTTGTCAAAAAGAGATACTGACCCGACCATAATTTAGTCCAAACGATGAAGGACATACAATACCAATTTTAACGCGAACAAACTCCGATGGAAAGCTTGCGTCTGAGTGTAGGCAGTTGATAAGTCCTGGTTGTATTGGCACAAGTCATATGGCAGTAGGCCTACATATCTGATTTGTGCAGCCCGTGTGCCTCCAACACTCATCCAAAAGGTTATAGCTTGAGATTGATATTACTCGCTCTTTTAAGCAATAGAAGATGCTAGGACCTGTTTAGGTTGCAAAGGACAGGAGATGATAGTAGTTCTGTGGCGAGCTGCAGCTGGCATCTAGCATTGCTGATTGCACTGTTCCCCAAGTCAAGGCTCTCTCGTTTCACTTCGGTCGCTCTTTATGTAATCAAAGCGGAAAGAAATTTACAACTAGGGAATTCAATTGAACTGCGTGTGTATTCAAGGTAGAGGGAATTGTGGAACTGCGAGATATGACTAGTTAATGAAGTGGCTCCCTATTGGACTCAAAGCACCCTACCAGACAAGACCAGTTGGCATGGAATCACTTTGTCTCGCTCAGTCACCGGTCAAATTTCCAAATCACACTCTCTTCCCAAGCAGCCTGTCTCCTATTCAACCAAATGACAAAATTGCCATCTCATCTGAAACCAAGCGCATGTATTGTGAGATTGAATGTTTTTTTCTAACTCTCTCTCTCTCTCTCTCTTAATGCGCATTTATTGAGCCAACAACAGAGTCAAAATGATGTTCATAATGCCATTCTAATAAGAATGTCCGTTTATTCCAGCATTCTTTTTCATACAAAATGATATTATTAAAATAAACTTATGAAAATATAGTAAGCATGGTGTCTCCCTGTCAACTATTTTTCATGAATTTGTAATGATGAACATTGATATCTTCATTTTTACTCTGTATTGTATATGAACATTGGACATAATGTAGATCACAAATGCCTGAGAACAGTGTTCAAATGCCGCATCCTTTACCTGAATATTATTTGTAATGTAGGCTGAGTAATTCATTTAAAAGCTAGGTAAATAGAGCTGCTTCAATTTTTCGAAGTGTTTTTCTAATTTTCTATTTTGTTTGGCAATGCAATGTTCTGTTTAATTATATTGATGTAATAGATTTTTTAAAATATTGAGGTAAGGAATTTTTTCAATTTTACTTCTCCAAATAATTTGCTTACTCACACATAATATCGTATTCAAATAGGACAGAGATTGTGGGCACGTTCCGAATAGAACTTCTGCTTGTGTTAAGATTATTACAGTTGCAGTTTCCTCATGCAACCACGTTTTTATGTTTTGGAGAAATCTTTGGGTTACTGGACATTCCCAAAACAGATGATAAAATATTTCTTTTTCTTCACTACAGAAGGTAAACATTTCTGTGTCACTGATTCCTATTTTTAACAGAAATGTGTTTGTTCTCAGGTATCTGTGAACATTCTCTACAAGAAAGATCTTAGTTTAAAAGAAATTGTGATTTTTTTTACATAGCTCAGAAGAAATTTACACCATTTCTTTTCTGAAATATCATTGTTTATTTTCGTTTTTTCATTTTTTCCATTGGAGACAGTGGGAAAGATACAAAGTCTTGAAGAAGAATGTCTTTAATAGGTTTTGCATGTCGATTTGATTTTTAAAAATGTTGCAGTAACGGTGGCCTAAATTTCTGTCACTCTGCTTGGCATTGGCAAGTTTTAGGTATTGATTGTATCAAGGAATAAAATAAAACAGTGTCAAAATTTACATCAAACGTCTCCTTAAATTCTGTGTATGATAGCACTGATCCATCTCTTTTTAATAAATGATGCACTTGTTGAATACCTGCATCATCCCACTGTCTCCAGAGCACAGGATTCTCACTTAGCAGTATATGAGTATTGTACCACATGTACTGACTCCAAACCTTTGTATCTTTTATTTGATGTTTTTCATTGGCTGTCATACTCCAACATTTTATTACTTCAGCCCACAAGACGCTGTTTACTTGCTTTGAAAATTTTGCATCAATTTGTAATTCCATAGACCTACTGACATCCAATAACTAAGACTTTGGCATGATGCGCTTTCTGGTGTAGATAGTCTTTTTACCCATGATGCTTTTAATGAGTTGAAATATGACAGTAAATGTGTGACTTTCATTCCCCCATTTTCAGTGGTATTGATAAACACACTACGCTTGATTTTATCTGGTTTACCGTTCCAAAGGAATTTAAACACACTAGCTATTAATTCTTGAATTACTTTTCATCCTGGTGCTGGAAGTATTGAGGCTACATAAGTAAATTGAGGTAATGCTAGACTTTTTATCATTTGAATCATTCCCCTAATACTTAAATCTCTGCTTTGCCAAATATTAAGAATTTGGTTTAAACCTTTTAACTTTAGGTTAAAAATTTAATTGTGGGAGCTCTCTGGTTTATGTTGAAATCTGCCCTCCCCAATATTGAGATGGGCTCATTAGTCCATTCTAGCTTTAATTATCCAGCTAACGTTTTTTAATGTCTTGTGCCGATCCTAGTCTTAATATTTTTGTTCCAAGTTTATTTTAAAGCCTGATGTTGACTGAAATTTGTGTAACATAAGAAATGTTTCTCGTAAAGATTGTTCATCAAAGTGGAGAAGTAGTGATTTGCCGTGAGCATATTGACAAAGCCTGTATGCTTCTGAGTAAATGTCTATACCTTTAAATTCATTTGCACGCAATGCATTTGCCAGTGACCCTACACATAAAATAAATAAATACGGGAAAATGGACACCCTTGTCTTATACCTCTTGAGAAAGTAAAAGTTTCTGTTGCATAGCCATCATATATGAGTGAACTTGTAAAGAGATTTATCCGTTTTTTTAATGTTGGACCAAACTTGAAATACTCTTAACATCCATTTATATTCCAGTTATTGCTTGTTTTTTGTTTATATAGAGATGTCTCTGTTTAACGAGTGACATGCATTTAGCTTCCGAACACCTGGCTGCCACTTGTTTTCTTGTGGTTTTATAACTAATGTTATTGCAGAATGGTCAGTGTGAAATCCTAGCATAATAGAGGCTTTACTAATATAACCTTGTAAAGCTCTTGATACTAAAAAGTAGTCCAACCTACATTGGATGAAGGAGGGATATCAGGTAAATGTTGGTCATTTTGAAGCATTTCTCTTCAAATGTGTAGCAGGTCGGTTTCTTTCATTCATGCTTTTATTACAAAAACAGCCTTTGTATGTGTAGCTTGTCTACTCCTGCTTTGTCCTTTTTTCAAATTATGCACACAATTAAAATCACCTACCACTATACGATGGCCATTGGGCATGTTTTCAGGCATATTGCAAACCTTCACCTCCGCATTCATATTCCATCGTCTTTCTGAGACAGGAGTGATGTGTGTTTCTTGCAGTACAAATGGTGAATATTGCTGTGTTGTAAAAAGGAGAACACTTCTCTCTCATTTTTATCATTTGATAGACCACAGCTATTCATGGGAAAATTACCTAACTCAGTTATTGGCAAGTAATATTAGTCTCTTCCTACCAGTCTATAGGCTTCTGTAACTGCCACAACATAGTTAGTAGCCATATTCCAAAAGATTTGAATCCTCAGATCAACTGAATCCTGTAAATTTAGCTGTTTCGTACCGACTTTCAACAAAGTGAAAAAGAATAGTTATGCATATTTCTACAAAGAAGTATGTTGGCTCACTGAACCAATAACGTGTTATTGAAAAGGGAAGGAAAGTTAGAATATGCCACGGAACGAGACAGAGGTTACACACACACACACACACACACACATATATATATATATATATATATATATATATATGTGCTCGTGTCTTTTTGTCCGGAACCACTTCTTGGTAGTCATTACCCTATTCCGGAGTCCGAACTCTTTACTCTCCATAAACTAACCTGTTGCTATGTAGCCTAAATACATATGAAAGTACTAATATTGCATACGTTCTTCTCTAGAATTTGACATGGGCTGCACAAGTCAATAAATATATATATATATATATATATATATATATATATATATATATATATATATATATATATATATATATATATATATATATATATATTGACGACAATGAAGAGTTAATTACAGGCAGAATAGGAATTAGTAGAAAAAAACTGGATTTTAAGTTTAAGTCTATCCAACATAGGAACTTTTGCAATCCATATTTGCCCTTGGTACTTGTCTGATAACATTTTATTTCATACTGAAACGATACAAACCTTGGCCGTGACTATTTTTCAGCGTTTATGTCGAATGCGTTTAGGAGCATAATTATTAAAATGTCGTGTAGGCAACACCAATGAAATCCTTCAGTATCTCGCAACATGTCATAGTAAATCCGCATCAACACTAGAAGCAAAATTGAAATGCATGCGTGAATAAAAAAAGAGCCTTTGAACGAATCCAATATGACTTACAATTCCACGTTGGATAACACATTTGGCGTTTTCTCGGATATGTTACATTCATTCTTAGTCAAAATTACAATATATGCATGTACAGTGGACGTAAATATATTTTCTGTTCTTAACATTGATAAAGTGTCCTAAAACAAGATTTTGTACGAATTATCAACTCGTAATAAGATTCAAACGGAACTGAAACAAATGTAGAACTCGCATAGAACAAATGTAGAAGTGACGCAAACTTATAAAACCAGAAAAAACATCTTTAGTATCTTCATAATGGACCATACGTGAGTTTCATGCATTTAAACATTTCCCATTTTTCCATTTGTGACCACTTAGACATGCTGTTGATTGTTTTTGCTTGAGAACTATGGTTATGATCTGGGTATATGTTTGTGTCTCGCCAGGACTTTACATCCTACCAGGACGTGGACAGCATGGCAGCCTTTACAGTGGACAGTGGAGGAGGTATCGAGCTGTCATATCGATTTGTGAGTAAAATTGACTGAGCTGAACACATATTAGAAACTTCTGTTACTATCATTTGTCATGTAGGTAATTTTGTTAACATCATCGCACACTTTGATCATTTGTACTAAAAAATAAATGACTGAACTCGTATTGTATTATGTGGATAACATTATAATAGTGAAATATATATGCTGAAATTTGACCCTGTTACACTTAACAAATGTGTGGGTTTACAAGAAGCATGACGTAAACAGTATTTTCTGTATTGATAAATTGCCACATAATATTACAAAGGATTCTTTCAGTACGAAAAAAAATGACTGATAGAAAGATATCATCTTTGATGTACAATCCGTACATTTGTTTGTGTATATGCGCGGATGGGGGATGTCCATTTACACAAATAGACAAAAAAATGTACGGAAAAGATCAAAAGATGAAAGAACAAGAATGGAAGTTTTGTCATTGGTAACCAAGGATCTGCTATTTGACATGTACCTATCTTTCAGATCACATCCGCACAAACTATCATGGACGTTTGTCTAGCAGGACAAATTGCAATGAACGTACACATGATTTAAACTGAAATGAAAAAGAACCATAAGAAGAGTGCCAAAAAGACATTTGTAAATGGCTATAACTCTTTGAGTCCCAACTTTTGGACGGAGTCAACAGCTTTTCTAGGCGCGCATTGCGCCCAATGCGCGCCTTTTTGTGAACAAAAAGCGATAAAAGTTGCAAAACAATAGGCCCTAATCATTGCCACAAACTTCAATTTCCTTTTATATTAAATGAAACCGGATAGTTTGTGCATTTCAGGCTGGTATTTGATTAAAGTATCGAACTGTAGAGTCATACACTGCACATCATGCGAAGTATGACCTGTGGATTCATATACTGCACAACATGTGACGTATGAGCTGTAGGGTCGTATGCTGTACATCATTGAAATAGGAAAATGTAGAATAGCATATGGCACCCCACGTTACTTACATGTAGGAACTGCAGCGTCATGTATTGCACTCCACATGAAGCAGAACATGAAAAGAACTGTAAATTGACATGCTGCACATCATGTGAAGTACGAACTGTAGAGTCACATGCTATGCACCACGTGAACACTAACACATCCAAACTTGTATTGTTCACGCAGCTGGGCCACGACTTTTCGATCTGTCTGTATTACTAAGATTTCTATTTCAGTGGAGTTCCTTCTGAATAAAAGATGACCTTATGATATGATGTTACCGATATGCTCTTGCCATCATGTGGGTTTCTTGGGGTCAATTATATATCGTGTTGGGAAATAAAAACCTTTGATTCAACGACAATCCATATCAAGTCATTCTCGAAAAGGGTTGCAAATAAAGAACATAGATTACTTCTCTGCCTTACAGAGAAAGACATAAAGACTGATATAGACTAACCTTTTGAGATATAGTATAATACCATGATCAAAGTAACTTCAGAGATTTTGACATATAAGCCACCATCATATAAGAAATAACATAGTTCGTCGTTTTAAAGTTGCTTTATTCAATACCTCTATATGGTTAACACAAGTGTTAAATAGTCTCTTAATTGGGGAATTGCAGTCTAGCTGGGATACTCTTCAAGCAAATTTTAATGGACGCCGTTCAATCGACTGTGACAAAACATTGCATGTGTACACCTACGTAAACCCAGAAGGACTAAATAAATGTGGACGGTTCACATCTGCTTCCACAGGTATTATCATAAACTATTACGCAATGAACTGTCCCTATATATTCTTACCGCTTGCACTCGCATACTTGAAGTTAAGCAAGTCTGTCTTAATAAACAATATACAACGTACAGCACGCAACATTTGTCATGACTATTATCCCGTACTGAACCCCTTAAAGCACATGGAAAAATAAGTGATTATGATATGTAAACAGAAGAGACATTAATATTGTTCTAGTTTGGAATAGCTGAGCATGTGACTTCAATATTAGATATTTATTGATGCAGAGGCTTCGGAAACATTTTAACCATTATGTCTCTTGTCTGTCACGATGAACTCCATCGATTGTGAGTACGTTCAGACCAGTTTTACGACACATGGCCCTGCTTAATTAGAAACTACGGTGATTCATCGACAATTTGTAAACACATATATCAATAATCTGAAACGTTAATTGACTACTTCAATCACAAGAAGCCACAGAATGTGAAGTAAATTTCGTGCCAGCTTGTTTCAGAGAAACATGTGCCAAACAAATTTACAGCTGAAGATGAAGTGCTTCATCATCAGTGGAAAAATACGCTAAGTGGTCACAATAATTGCAGCAGCAAGATCAAATGTGTAATACTCATTTATGAAGCTCTTTCACGAAGTGACCCTTTCACCACGGCTCAAAAATCAAGAAAAGGCCCTAAAGGACGCACAAGATATACGTAATTTCAACGATGAATTTTCCAAACTTGCTGAATATTGTAGGTAGATGAAAAATCATATCAAACACTTACAAATGCGTACGTATGTTCACATCAGATGAATGGTATGAACAACAGAAATATGAAGTTCCATAACTCCCAATTTTAAAGAAATCTATAGTTTGAGGAAAGGAAACCTTGACTGCTATATTATGATACCTTATTGTAATATGATAAGAAGTGATTGTTTTGATGCAATTAACTTTGTCAATCAAACGACGATTTAAACAACTACAACAACAACAACAACCAAAAAAAAAAAAAAAAGCATGAAAAAGCTAGAAAGCCTGACGACCTTCGCTGTGGCTGAATTAGAATATAAACCATACCTCTCAGAATATCTCTTGATGTGCATTCTCTTTTGCGACACAAAGCAAGCTAACTCCATGTGATATATATATATATATATATATATATATATATATATATATATATATATATATATATATATATATATATATATATATATATATATATATATATATATATATATATATATATATATATATTACATGCGTACGTGCCTGCAAGCACTGAGACTAATTACGCTCGGCTGTATTCGGGTAATCGGTGCACTGTGCTACATTTGTCAGGAAGGAGTGTTTGAGCTGGACGGCCTGGTGTACGCTTTGGAACCTTTTCCCCAGTCTGGCCTCAACACCCATACTGCCCTCAATCATGACGCTAGTGATAAACCTCTGCACGTTGTATTCAGGCTTCCAACCCCCAGGATATCCAAACATGGTAAGTAGACAGTGTTTTGATTCAGAGGCACTTGATGCCTTTCTTTAAGTTTATACTTGCGTGCACAGAGAAAGAAAGAGAGAGAGAGAGAGAGAGAGAGAGAGAGAGAGAGAGAGAGAGAGAGAGAGAGAGACAGACAGACAGACAAATACAGACAGAGAGAGAGAGTGAGAAACAGACACATAGAGACACATAGAGAGAGAGACAGAGAAAGAGAGACAGAAACAGAATAAAACTGGATATTCTTATATATTTATCTTTTATTTTTTTTAGATCCTAGATCTGGGGAAAGAGGGTCCAGCAGTTTTTTTTTTTTTTTTTTTAGTTTAGTTTTTTCTCTTTTGTTACTTGCATAGTTATGATAAACCAAATAGTGATATACAGTCCCTTCTAGCCTGCACATGGAGACTCCCCTCCGACAAAGAAACTAATCGTCCAATAAAGGGAACACAACAATCATCCGACCTGTCCACCAAACAACTGACCAATCTTCCGCCCGGACAACTGGTAACTTAGTTGTACATGCACACACGCTTGTTAGCGTTTAGTAAAATAAGACATAAAAGAAGAATATCGTGCGATGTATAACAAAGGTAACTGTAATTAGTAAAACCGGAGATTAATTCATACATAATCTGTCGTACAATGTAAATTAAGGTCACGGGGACAAGCAAAGTAAGACATCAAATGATACTGTCGTGCAATGTACAATCCACGTAAGAAAGGTTAGCAAACCGAAACATGAAGGTACCACTTGCTCATTGTACACTACCTTGCCGCAGACACAAATCTGGGAACCTGTTTGGTCTATGGAGCAGTTTACGTTTTCAAATATATATTTTTTTCTTGCCAAATATTATAAACCGCCCTCTGCCTCCAGGGCAGAGCACATGCTTTCATAGATAAGAAATGCACCTGCCATGTTCACAGCAGCTGGCAGCACATCATAGCGAGAATAGAACTGGGAACTTGCAGGAAAACTTAAAACAATTTGAATTTACTTTGTGATCTTGGTAACCTCGGACCCAGATAACACGAATAATAGTAAACCCTGGCTGAGAATGTCAACCCCAGGGAAAGCCACCGAAGGTTGATATTATGACGTGATGGTCACAACTGTTCGTGTTATCTGGGTCCAAGGGCGCAAGTTCTACGATAATATCAAGTTTTTGCCAAACTGTCTTCCCCATGGCCTAACGTGAGAAAAGAGTAAGTGATTAGATTTTTCCAACCGATGTCCATCATATGTGAGGACACACATCTAGTTTCCAAAGCAACCATAAAAAAGAGTTTTCCCATATGTATTTTTATAAAAAAAATGGGCAAAATTCCTATTAAATTTGAAACAGTAAAAAGCTTCACACTTTTCAATAACAATTGTACGTATTTCAATTAATAAAATACAATTTTTAAATAAAATATAGACCATTCCTATAAAAATATAGTCTCCATGACAACAACATATCCTGCTAATGTGTATTCTGTAACAAGTTCTCTCGAATATATATCTCTTTGATATATGATCGCAGATCCAATAATCATTTTGGGAAATAATTTATGCCACCATAAATATAAACAAACAAACATCAGTAGGGTTGTTGGTGTCATTATTTTTTTGAAAGACCATGAATAATCAGCAGACACAGGCAACAAACATGATACATAAAGATTAGACTGGAAAGCGTTAATGTGTCATTGGACACATATGTTCTGCTTCGAAAAGAAAATACCTGCACATATTCCATCGACATTTTTTTCTGTACTTTATCAAGCTTTCCTGGTACATTTTTGTATGTTTTTGTTTTTGTTTGTTTATTTTTTTTGTTTTTTTGTTTTTTTTTTTTTTGTTTGTTTTGTTTTTTGTTTTGGCAAATGTCGTATTCGATATGCTTCTCCGTCCAAACACTGGACCATTGGGGTGCACAGCATGTGTGCGAATTGGTCCCGGTGCTTTGATTCCTGAAAAGTAGCCTGTGTGAATTATCTTTTCAAACCTAGAAAACTGTTTTAATGATTTAAAGATTTGGATAATTTCTAGGCTCTCGTCAGCTGATGAAGGGGTTTAACATTCTCTTGTAAACCATCCAGCCCTTATTTGCAGGGATACTGCGGAACGATATGGTATATGATATTACCTCGAACAAATTTTCCAAGAAAATATATAGTTATTGCACTATAGGCCTAATATTTTTGTATTTTTTGTCGTTTTAAGCCAAACTACATACCCCGGAGACTGCTGGACAGCCCTGGGGCAGTTTTAAGACGGGTGTTCACCCTCGATCCAAAAGAGATCTATCTAAACCTAAGTACGGGGTGGAGGTGCTCGTAGTGATAGACTATTCAATATATGAAAGGTGAGTTTCAAGTCCCGTGTGACAAGAATATCCACTATATGTGAAAGATGATCCATGTGTGTGCTAATTTCGCTATATGTGGGAAAGGGTGTGTTATTCAATGTGTGAATGAAACGCCTGTAATTGAGCAATATTAAATTGTTCGCAACATCGTGCTTGAGTAGCATTTTAAGCTGCTTATTACAAGTAATAATGCAATATTCAGCTGGCTCGGTAATCAAATATAAAATGTATAACAATTAAGTTAAATAAACCCTTCAATATGCAAAAAGCAAGTGGCATGTCGTAGAGATCTGTATCACGTCTTGGTGCTGTCTTATGTTGAGAGAATATTATGTGAAAGAACAAGCCATCATGACGGTTGATTTATTTACAGTTTAGACTTTAATCAGCAGAATACATGCATACAGGTAGAATCTTATATGGTAAATATCCTTGATATGTGGAGTCACACAGGTGACACGGCCTCCTAAGAGTTGGCTCGCCAGTGACTTTCCACATAAACGGTTATCTTCAGGTTATATACATAATGTGTAAAAGACAGAATGAAGTAATGAATATTACCATTAAGCGACAGATGAAAACAGTTCACATAATATAAAATGGAAATTAGAAACACATTTACACTAACACATATACTTACACTTGTGATAAGTGTACCCCAGTAAATCTCTGTGTACGACCACAATACAAAGAAAATGTAAAGATGGAACTCAAGAATGGTAGCAACCTGCTTGCTAGATAGCTTCACCAATCCATCCAGACACGTATATTATCAATATCGACAAAATAAATAAAAATTTGTGCTGCAGCTGGGTATTAAATTTTAAGTACCATCGTGAGCAGAGGTCTTGAGTTTAAGATCGCATGGGCAAGGTTGTTCCCCGGAAACTTTACAACGCCGTTAATGCAAAAGCGACTGAATGTTCTAGTGTTACGACGACAAATTTGATCTGAATATTCTCTACAGATGCCATGAGGAAAAAACCTTGGCTACATGAAGGGTACAGTGTTTGGCGATTTAATGATATTCAGGGGTTTGAATCATATTTGTTGACGGTGCCCGGCTCGGTACGGCCTACCCGGAAGTCTAGGGCAACTGGTGCCCGCCCGGCTGGGACTGCCAGGCCGGGCGAAATGAGCCAGCCAACACCAACAAACGAAATTAAACTCCAGCCACAAAGCAATCCTTTCCACTTTTTTCAATCAATGTTATGCTATAGCCTTCACTCAGGTAGCTCACTTGATAGCGTGTGTTGTTATATTCTCCCTGAAGGGCGGGGTGCCCGGATGTAGCTAGGACAGCTTTAGATACCAGGTATAGGACGCATACCATAAAAAGGTAGTTCTGCTGTTACAGGACGTGAATGCGAGAATGTTGTTGGGATTTGCTCATGGACAGCTTTATACACAAGCCATACGAAGAATGGTCAACAGCTTTATACACAAGCCATACGAAAAATGGTCATTTAAACCTCTGTAAACAAAAAAAAAGAGATGAAATAATAGACTTCTTGTCCTAACCTTCTCCTGTGAGATGATGGGTAAATGGAACTCTTGTCGTCATTTGCGCTTGTGTTGTGAGGAATGAGAGCACTCATTATGATTGTGAAGTGACTTAGACTTTGAATTTTTTGTAGAAAACACTTTCAGTCAAATGTATATATGGAAAGCCTTGGACACCTCCATGATCGTGTTCAGCTGTCTAGATTTTCTACATTGATATGGTATAGCCATTTAATCTGAACAAGTAATAGTCCCACTGAATGTTTCAGTGCGTACTATATTAGTTTAGAAAATATAGCAACATAGAAGGATTAAAAATTTCTTGAAATCAAAAGCCTGCCACTAATTTTATGCTAAAGCGGTATTTCTTTACATTACGATTTGTTTTTAAAGAGAATAACCAAGACTCGTTATTTATTTCCACTTTGAATATGATTGGTTTAACTGCCTGATTTAGAGAACGGCACTATCCATTTAGGCAAAAGCTTTTTGTTTGTCTAGAATCAGATTTTAAATGTTAATCTCCCGTGTATTTGGTTTGGAAAGCAGAAATGCGGCACAGAAGCCAGTGAACATTGATAAGTGAGTTCGCTCTGAAGAAAGCCTTATTTACAGTTGCTAGAAACTGTGCGTGTCTCTCCATAAAATATTTGATTAGTTTTGGATTGACAGCGCTCAGCAGTGGCAACAACTGTATTTTTCTGATGGGTTTATTCTTGTAATAATTATTGGATGAACACACGCCTGCAATTAATTCCACTTGGCGCCGTGGCTTTGATCTCTGCTTTGTGCTGGAACACAGTTGAGTGACACTCAGATGTGACATGAAAATGAAATTCCCCATTAATATCAATATTGACACATTTTGATAAATGCATAGGATGCGAAGAAAAATCAGTGACAAATAAAAATTGCCGGCGAATATTGGATAATAAGATCCGTGCCTTATCAAATTGGAGAAAGTAAAGATAACACTAAGGAAATAAGAAAACACATGTCTATATTCATGGATATGTCATTTTTTTTCGAGAATAATTGCATTTCGGTATATTTGGTTTCACGCCCCTGCTTACAGGAAGAACACTTGTATACCCATGGTATACGTGTTTACCGCCATGCGATATTACTTGGCGCTTCAGCACTTTTCATCATAAGGTTTGCGACAGCAACATGAGGGACTCTCTCCGTCCCCCCCCCCCCCCCCCCCCCCTCCGTAACGGAAACTGCATAGCGGGTTGCAAGTTCGTAGATGTTTCTGTGTGTCGTTGAACGCAAAAGGCAGAGACATTTCGATAATAGGCAAAACATAGTAAAAAGTCGTACAGGATATACAAGGCGCCCAGATATTTGAAGGCATTGTTATTCTAATATATTTTATCCCTTGTATCAGGTGTACTCTAAAGTGAAGTATTTAAGGGTTAAGTGAAGCAGTCGTTAATGACAACAACTTTTATTTTAAATGGCTTGGTGGCAAATCAATGATGCTGGCGGGTTCGGAAATCAATTCTCTTAGCTGCCTGCACCAGTTAATGCAGTGTGGTCTATATATTCAAAGTCGATATGTGGAGATCCATGCCAGGACTCTAATTACCTAGGGGGTAGCATGAGGGTCACTTTAAGGTCTCAGCAGCCAGTAACAACAATACTGCGATGATGGTGCATTCCAGCAGCATGCAAAGTATAGACACTTGCCCCCATCGGATTTCTATTCATTCTTTGCCTAAGGAAGTTTGGAATAAGTTGGGACAATCCATATCTTCGGTCAACAATACTTTCCATTGTGGTCTTGGATGTATAGAAATGTTTATGGTATAAACACTGTGGATGTATCAAGGAAGAGTGCACATTTTTACTTAGGGCATAATCAATGTATTTAAAAGAAACAAAAACAAAACAGTGGGTCGGCCGTTTCAAAGTCTGCGCAGTGGAGCAAAGAAAATTATCAATAGAATCAATGCAGACTTCACGTGCTTCTACAGTATGTTATTGTAAACGGCATTTCGGTTATACTGACCTAACACAGCCACAAAATGACCATTTGTATGGTGCCTGAGTGTGTGTGTGTTTTTAACGAATATCATCATTTAGTGGTGGGCTAGTGGCACCTTGACATACAAATTATATTTATTTTTAACACTCACCAATACAATGATTAAACACCATTTCTATTTTGGTGGATAAGGAAGACTGATTCAGACCACTCCAGTATTTCTAAGCTCATCACAGCAAAACAAAAATGTCTAGAATAGGCCATATAAATACCCTGGCAACATTTTGTAAGACCGAAGATTGAGCACAGTTCTGTATTTCTACAATCTTGGCCTTTCAACTCTTTGGCTTTTCAACTCGTTTAAACTTTTAAAAATCAGTAAGCATGAGTAAGAACACATTTCCTTTCGTATATGCAATATTTTACAAATGTAACAATACGAGGCATGCTTATTAATTTCCCGATACAAAGCACGGGGCTTGCGTCTGTTAATCACCGAGGACACACGGGCATATCAATGTTACGGCCAGGGCCATATACCCCTTTCTCCAAAAGATTAGTCTTTTAGAGAAATTTTAGTTTACAAATACCAAAGACATATTCAATTAGTCCTTCCTTAATGAGTTACAAGAATAAATTTTCATCTGCCTGTACTAAGTATTCTTTATTGACCAAATGCTAGTAATATTTCACAGGCATGCACAGCGACCCGGGGGGGGGGAGAGAGAGAGAGAGAGAGAGAGAGAGAGAGAGAGAGAGAGAGAGAGAGAGAGAGAGAGAGAGAGAGAGAGAGAGAGAGAGAGAGAGAGAGAGAGAGAGAGAGAGAGAGAGAGAGAGAGAGAGAGAGAGAGAGAGAGAGAGAGAGAGAGAGAGAGAGAGAGAGAGAGTACTATGCATGCAGTTGCGGCTGGAAATAAATTTACGTGCCGCGAAATGCAAACATGCAACCGCATTTAACCTATTTGCTATCCTAGGATAAGTGGCATTCAATTCATTCACAGATGTGTCAAATGGAATTTTAACAGAGACGGTGAAAAGGCCGTTAGATTTTGCCCACACATATACTATTTAATACTCTGTTCCTCAGCCAGGGTGTATATCGAGTCAATGTGTTGGTAAAATAAGCAGCACTTGCCGAAGCAACTGAACACGAATGGGAACTTTTTTGCAGGAAGTGATCCGGCGCAGAGTTGCAGAAAGACGAGTGTACCTGTTGTTCTCTTGTCCCTTCTATCTAAGATGACTCTGCTACTGTACAACTATGTTGTGTCTGAAGTAGAGGGCTTTATGAGAGCAGAGAGATTGCTTAGATATGGTTCAACATTTTCATTATTTTGAATTAGTACTTATAGTACGCAGGAGGTGGAAGCTAGATGGGTCTGCACACTTTCACAGAATATGGAAAATGATGGTCAATTTTTGGCCTATTTTGTGCGATTTCGTTATTTTTTGGGGGGGGGGGGAAACCATCATTTTTAAAGTACATATTGGGAGAGGGGGGCCATGAAATTTAGTACCCTAAGTACTAAGTCAAAATTGATGATAATGTTGAACCACCCCTTACAATTATTGCCTGATCAACTGAAGGGAAGATGAAGGCATGTACAAATATTTTCAAGATCACTCCCTTGGAAGTTTACAGTGTAATTATGAGAACAGAGACATTGTTGCAATAACCATTTTAAAAGAAGGCGGAATGCAATGATGACAGACAGTGATAGAATCACTGCATGAGAAGGACCAAAACCATCATGGAGCCACTACCGTGCGCACACACTGTTATGGTTATTAAGTGAGAAGAAGGGGGTAAAATGGGAGCGCATTGTCTTGTTATAGTCACCAAGTGTGCAAGAATTAGGATATATAATGAGAGTACGGATATTTCCACGATTATTAAGTGAGAAGCAGGAGTTACGGTGAGAGTGCGGACATTGCCATGGTTTTAAGGTAAAACGTACGACATATCACAAGACTGTGGACATTGCCATGATGACTATAAGTAAAACTTAGAATGTATCAAAAGACGGCATGCATTGCCATGATTGCTTTGGAAAACGTAGGATATGTCATAAAACTGCGATACTGCCATGATTACTAAGTGACAAATAGGCAGTACATGTAAACTGAAAGTATAGACATGGCAATGATAACTTAGTGATGGGTAGCAGGAATTATAAGCGTACAGGCTTTGTCTTGTCATGATTATCTGGTGCATTAGAAAGAAGAGATGTAATAAGCGTACCGACATTGTCATGATAACTGTTTCCATTAACTTTCAGATGGTATAGATCGAGCAACAAGAGCAGCGTCAGTGAGAAGCAGACAGACGCCATCAATAACATAAAGTACTACTTCGCACACATAATAAACGAGGTAAGGCATTCATTGTCATCATATGCTAACTGCTGCCTGCCCACGGTCAACTCCTCGACTAGTACTCTTATTAGATCCACTTATACACAGAGTCATGATTAAATATGGCAACATCATCCACTGTAGGTAATTAGACGTCTTCTGTTTACACGACTGTCCACACTAACAGCTTTATCGTGCGCTTTCTCGGCGCTGGTGGGTGACAGTGACCCTAGGAGAGCCGTATTTTTGGTTTCATATTAGAGTGGAAAGACGTCATTTAAGCAGAATGGGAAGCCAGTGATAGGCCGGTGATTGATTCAGTCTTGTAGCGGCATCAGCTCTGTCGCTACAGGAAGGAAGACCGAGATTGGCCGGGCCAGCTCTGACGTGAACTCATCATATGGCTTGCCAATAGATCATTCACCAAAAACAACAATAACGGTGGAAAACAAAATCTTAGTATAGTTAAATCCTTTATCTTCGTTTGTCGTTTATTTTGCAGTCAGGCACTATTCAACCAAGTCCATTTATCATAAGAAACGAGCCTTTTCGTAGACTTTCCATAAAGAGAGTTCGCCTGACAGACACGCATTGGCTGTTGTTCTCATTCATTGACACGATCCAATGACTGCCGCAATAGTCAACTACGTATTTCCTGTTGAAGATTTCCTCATCAGTTTTTATGACATATATTCAGACTTTTACACAAACACAGATTTTTATTTTAAATATGTGACTCGTTTATTTGTATAAACTATTTTGTGTCAACTAGGTAAAAACTCTTGGGATATTTGACCAGGAATTTTTGGCAGGGCAGTAATTGATGCTGGTGCCCTTTGAAGATCGGACGTAATAATTCAAGGAGACAGAGTTTGCCTTTTCTATTCAAACGTTCCGATTTTGAAATTGGTACAACCGAGATTGAAAATCGTAATGGTTAATACTTTCAAGTTGCACAGTTTAACGTCAGAAAGCATCTGTCATTTTGGGATAAAATGTCAAGTTGAGTGTATAAAGCAGCATCGTCAATCATCAGTCTGTCACCGTAATAATTCATTTTGAAAGAATCATCTCATTAAATTTCAATGGGGATATATGTGTGCCTTTCGAATGTGAACATTTCACAATTTTCAATTGAAATATGGATTATTCGTATTTGCATCCAACATGTAGCAATGAAGTGTCATAGCTTAGGGTGTCATTTACTCGTGATATGTCTCAAAAACAGATCAGGCGTCGTGCTTTCTCCAGTCCACTTACAATAGATATAAGACGGAGGTACCTTGTCTGTTTGGAGGCAATGTAAAATTGTGTTTCAGAATAATGTTTAATCTCATATGTTGCCTCTAGTTTCAATACTTGATAAGGAAACCAAATAGGTTTTGCAAATTTCGAAATTAATAAAGTTGATGAGGACGTTATTTGACTTTGATTGCAAGATATGTTATGTACTGTTGACATGCAGGTGGACGTAAGATATGCCGGCATATCATCATCTAAGTTTGATCTTTATGTGCGACTGGTTGGCTACCACATAGCAACGGTACGTGTGTCTATATCCACTTTTAAAATACACAATAAGAAACTTCAATGTAACAGAACATTATACTCCTTTTATATTTTGAAATAGTAGATCACTCTAGACAAGTAAGGTCACAAATATATGAGAAAGTGGGCGAATATAATTTTGCATGGAAAGGTTTCACTATGTTCGAAGTTGCTTATTGCGCGTCTTCTTCGTAGAATGTGTTTAGCCCTTCTTTGTCGGTTGAGTCGGTCATACAGCGGCAGTGTATGTATGACCTCAGAAAAAAAAGCAGACACTCAGAGAGAGAGAGAGAGAGAGAGAGAGAGAGAGAGAGAGAGAGAGAGAGAGAGAGAGAGGAGAGAGAGAGATGAGAGAGAGAGAGAGAGAGAGAGAGAGAGAGAGAGAGAGAGAGAGAGAGAGAGAGAGAGAGAGAGAGAGAGAGAGAGAGAGAGAACTATGCATGCAGTTGCGGCTGGAAATAAATGTGCGTGCCGCGAAATGCAAACATGCAACCGCATTTAACCTATTTGCTATCCTAGGATAAGTGGCATTCAATTCATTCACAGATGTGTCAAATGGAATTTTAACAGAGACGGTGAAAAGGCCGTTAGATTTGGCAACCAATTGGACAGGGATATTTTTAATTCTAATGGCTATTATGTATTTTGTCACCCGCATGTCAGGATATGATTGCCCCAAGTTTCAGGAAACAAACAAAGCAAAACAAAACAAAAACAGAAGAAACAAAAAACAATACCAGCACCAGTGGGCTCTGCTATTTCTTGAGCATCATATTTGTCAGGGCTTAAGGATATAAGCAACAAGTAAGCAGAGAAAAGCACTGACACTGGGGGTCCAAAATGGCAGCTACATTATTATCTCCAAATAAGACCATCCCCGTTGAGAGACTATTTCTCCATTAAGATCACCAATTTGCAGTCGTGTTTTTGTTTATTGTAAATGGAATTTTTACCCTGGTAAGACCACTCCTATTAAGTCACCTTTTCAGTCACTTAGGTCTTCTCAACAAACGGAAGCCACTGGTTATATTACTCGATTTTTTTTTGCAGGATGTGATATCGTCTCTGTGGACGGAGTCATCTGGCATCAAAGAACCAGGCTGGGATAGACCTCGAGTGAACCTTAGTAAAAGTCTTGACGTATTTGAAGGTTGGATTAACAGAAATTCAAAAGTCCTACCCAATTTTGACCACGCCATGTTATTTACCGCGTGAGTGTGAGTTAAAGAGTGACACTTTGCTTGGCTCTAGGGCCCCTTCCTTTATCAGCTTTTCTACGAGGTTGTTATAATGTTGCTGTGTATACGTTATGGTAACATAAAAAGGTAAAATCAGGAGTAGAGATACAAAAGTATTCACCATGAGAGTTTAAAATATGCAATTAGACGGGGTTGCATTGATAATTATTAAGACATCATGAAAAGCGGACATGTGGATACTATTTATAATCAAGCCAAAGTGAAGTGAAGATGGGTTAGGCGAGATTGGTCTGTAACAGAAGAATAAACGTTGGGGTGAAGGGGTAGGCAGGCTGACAATTGTGTGGTATAAAAGCTGAGTTAGAAGGTGCTGCTGCCCAGATACCACCGCCATCCGGGTCGGCTGAAACCAGAAACGTCAATGCTTTAAGCACCCCTTTTAAGCTTCTACCCATGCTAGATGTTTTAAGAACAGAGGTCTCTTGTACCCTGAAAGGCCCCGAACGCCGAATGATTTTTTTTCAAATGAAGGACTTGGACTGTTAAAGCACTTTTGTGAAGAAAATTTGCCATGTTCACACAGGAAAATAGCTTTATTTGTTAAAGAATTTTGTTGCCCATGACGAGCCCAAAGCTGACAAGTTCGCGCCTCTTTTTTTTAGCCATCATGGGGGCTCTGGGGCATGACGTAACGGAAGGGAGTCGGTGGGATACAATGGAGGGTAGCGATAGAGAAATCATGAGCGGTAGCGACGCAGAAAATAAGCTGGATCTCAGTTTTAGCTGTTCCTTTTCTGAATGGGAACTTAATGAGGACGAGGGGGAAGATATAGAGCTGGGAAGGGAGAAGGACAGAAAAATTCAGCCTTACTGGAAGGAACCATAGCCGGGCTATGACAAAGCCTTTTTGGCCGATGCAAGTTGCAGCTGGGACTGAGTCTGTGCCAGCACGGACCCTGCCGTAGATGCCACGGAAGATAATTACAGATAGAGCTTGGAAAGTTTAGAATTGTTAGTGATACTTTTCAAAAGTCATTTGCCAAGATTCCTATTTCCTATATAAATGACTGGTTGAAGTTTACGGCAGGCCATCTTGCGCGGTTGCCAATAAGCGAAACCACCCCCACCCTCCACCCACGGGTACTTCCCCTAATTTTTGGTGGGGGTGTGCGGCCAGACCTTTCAAAACCCACCCTTTTCAGATAATTTTTTAACCGAAACAGGGAAAAATATAAAAAATAAAGCAATTGAACACAGCTTGAATATACATAAGCCACACAGCAGGAGGTGCTACCGTTTTGCCTGTCTTAGCGAGATATGGCCTGCCTTCTTGGTTTAAACATTTTTTTTTAATTGAAAAAAAAGATCGAAAACAAGGGTGTAGCCCTATATGAATCTCTTTCGTATATAAAATATGAGGAAATAAAGCACTGTACGGCAAAAACAGGGTTGACGTCACTCCAAGAAGACTCGGGGAGCGGAATTCACATAAGCTTCGGCTTGTTTCCCTATCCCATTCATTGTTTATAATGATTAAAATATGTTTAAACGAAGACAAGAATTGCACATAAGACAGCAAATCACCGATAGAACGAATGGCCTATCGCCTTATTATAGGCTACAATCTGGTAGTACTCAAACATTTTAACTTCAATCAGTCACTTATACAGGATTTATCGCACAAAGAGTTTTTAAAAGCATCCCTAACCAGTCTACACTTCCCAAGCGACAGCTTTGGAAATCTTTACTGGTAGCTACGCCTACGGCATGATCAGTGTTAGGCACAGACTGAGTCCCAGTTGCACCGGCAAAGACCTGCTTTGTCGTGGCCCGTGGCTCCCTTCCGTGACGTCACAGATCAGGCTGGTGAAATTCTGACGGAAAGTAGCGATGCTTGACGAGTGCGGCCACCAAATGAGACGCGATTCCGCAAGATAAGATTGTGAATAAAGTATATATTGCATCATCACAAAGGCAGATTTTCTTCATAAAGTGTTAGAAATTTCAACTCCTTCACTTGGCGAAGGACAAACTTTAGGTATACCTTTAAGTCAGTAGTGTCTCCTGGTAGGTCTCCCGCGGAATCCTTTTTTGCTTTGAAAGACCCGTCCGTCCCGAGCACCTCTGACTCTGATTACGATGGCTCCCGCACTGTCTACAGTCTTACGAATACCGGAAACAACAGTGCAGGATAAGGCATGAGATCTTTCATCAACGTTAGAACCCACGTGTTACGAATGGCAGGGAACAACTACTTGCCATCCTTAACAAGACATTGCTGTAACACTCGCCGGCTTCAGTTGGTCATGCTTGTCTACATTTTTCATACGGCAAGCTGGACCAGCTGTGCGGCTTGTCAAAGCAGCATTGTTACCACGGGAACCGGCATCGGAGTCAGATGCCTGTGGGATGGAAGTTAGAAAATGCTAAGGCGGGTGACCTCTGTCTTAACTTAACAAAAGTGGAAGCGTATATAAACCCTGTGACTTTTAGCCGAAGCATAAGTCTGATGGGCCGAAGTATGATGGATGTTTTAGAAGAGGATAGACAAATATACAATGGGCACATAATAAGCAGAGGCTGGGTGAAGGAAGGCAATATATTTAATCAACATTTATAAATTGCATCGATGCATAGATACCTATAGGAGACGACTTATAATTTTCAGGCTTTTATTTAGCCTATGTAAGGAGGCACTGATAGGGTAGCCAGCAAGGCGCAGTTGTGTCATACGTAAAGACAGCTTCGGTCGGACAAAAATGTATTAGCATATATCAAGGTATAAGTACAAATAACAAGATGGAGATTTCGACTGAGCTGGAAGTCGTCTGTGCATAACATGCCAACTGGGAGAGAAAACGCTGATATGGGATTTCAGACAGGTTTAACGAGCTACGTGTCGCCATAAACCCTTATCTTGAAATTCATTTCTGCTCTTGTCTTGCCTTGTCGACCAGCTGTTTGATTAAAAGAAGCGACAGATTTTGTAATATTGGCTCTGATGGTCACCATATCTATTCCATGAAGCCTTCAGTCTTACCTTACAGCTGTCGAATATTCTATTGGTGGGTCATAGTTCATGTAAAAAGGAGTCAATGATCATTCGCGCTGACGCATAAATTGTCACACAATACTAGAATATGCACAAAACTCGACCCAGAACGATACGATTTCCCACCACAAGAAAATATTCTGCTATTGGGCAAAAATTCTCACTTATAAGCAAACAGTTGTCAAATTAACCAAGATTAGAGTCATACCTACTAGAGACACCAGGATTTTGAACACTGGGTATATATATCTTAAGTGATGACATTCATATGTGAACAAAGCCTTTGCAAATGGTTTGCTAGATATTAATTCTCTGTGTTAGACCTCTAAGCGGCGAACCCCAAGTCAGCATAGAGAGAAAGCGTCATCATAAGATAAATTGGTAGAGTTAAGTGTGCTTTTTATTGATACTACAGATGATATTAAGCTCCGAGAACAGTAAGCTAAAAGTTAACGGTTATGCTCATGTGCAATACATAAACCAGTAATGAATAACTATCGCCGTCATGATCATCATTTGTGACCACAACAGGTGTGTCATCATTGTCATGAGCTTTATCACCAGCTTCTATTTTATTCTGCTGCGTAAATGTTTTTTTCCGCACATATTTGATTCCAAAACCAATTGGGAGAACATTTATTCAGTAGACAAAGACAATTAACATCCCTGAATCATCGAAGGCGTCCCTGAAAAACTTGTTGAATTTGATTAATGTTCATACATACAATTTTCCTTTAAAGTAATGTTGCCTTTGTTTTGCTTTTTTCGTCATAAAATATTCTATTCATGTTGAAAAGCAAGACCCCAGCACATGGTGTATCCGATATAATGGTTATGCACGAAAGTCAATGATAAATGGTTGGTGTCTTCACACAGATTAGACATCTGGCATGGAAACAAATCAGACGGCAGCAAAGACACTACATTGATAGGTAAGTCAGTCCAGTTTGCGTTGTGTACGTTCTGCACGATACATGACATCACTGTATGTATATGGACATTCATACATTGGCCGCCGAATACAGTCACCCTTTACAATTGGACAGGCAGAACACTCAAGGCAAAATTCCAGCAACGTGAGCCTGCATTAAAGATTGTCACCAAGTATTAAATGGGGGAAGGACGACTGGAATAGGCTACAAATGTGGTACCTTCTCAATGGGGGGGGGGGGGTCTTCAAAAATTAGAAAACCAAAATAAATAAATGAAACACATATGTGGCAGTGTATCCACTTTGTACCTAGCAATAACTGAAATTTGTGCTGGCTCTATTACCGTTTCGTGTTTTCAATAAAGCATGCAGCTGACTGATTGGCTTCTGTCCTCACAACTTTAGATATCAGCTGATGAGATCTGCCAGAACAATATTTTGTAACTTACAGAAAAAGTACTAATTTACTCAACAATAAGACAGTTGTTAGATAAGAAATTAACAGTTATATATGTTGCATTTTGTGTGTGTTTCGTGTGTTTTTGTTTTATCCATACGGTGTTGTATACCATGGGAATGTAGCTACATGGTATAATAGGCCTCAGCACCAACTGTGCTTCAGTCCATTTCCACAGTTTTTCATTGGTCGGCCGGTACGCATTGTGCTGGTGCATATGGCAGTCTGCTGTATACAACCACAACATAATTGGTAGACAATGTCCGTAAGGCAATAAAACAGCCATCATGAAAATGAGTGTCTGCTTTTTCTCAGCTTGACCGGTTTGGTGAATCGTTGAATCTACAGCAGAAAACGAATCGCGTGTCCTTGGGGCTGACGCAGTGTATTATATTGACCAAGTACTCTTTCGGTAATTTTCCTTTCGGGGGTAGGGCTAACGTTTGGCTCACAGCACCTTGCCTGCGTACTGCTCGTTCTCGTTATACAAGAAGCAGCCTTGGATAGAAGGTAACATGGAAGCAGAGGTTATAATATAGGCAGATACCATTACAGCTACATAGTGGAGGTTGTAATATAGACCGATTCCATTACAACTGCATGGTGGCCATCAAATTATATACATGCATGGACATAAACACCGCAGCTCTTTCCTGGCAACAGCCCCAAAACGTTTGAAGAATTTGTACGCCATATCATATCTTGTATCAAACAAAATTCAAAATGTATATTTGCACTGGATAATATTGTGAAAATAGTTGTGACAGTATATGTTGTATATAGCAGCTATATAGCCGCTCTATCGTGGCAATCTATTTAATATCCAGTCAATTCTTTTTTGGTCTTGCTTCTTTGTGGCCCTGTTACTCGGACATGCATGCTGTAGCTACTTGCAACTCAACGGTTGTCATTCCAAACGAAAGCGGCAGAAAGCCACTCTAGATCTGGACTTGTTTACATGTTACGATGCTATGTGGATATTCTTAAATTGTGTAGCTGTTATACAGGGACCAAAGTATGTGACAAATATCACAGGACAAAATCAATTCCAATCTCAGTATTAAACCTTGCCTGCATGTTGCAAAGGGATAAACTGTACAGCCACAGAAGCCGGAAGCATTTATATTTACTAGTTTGCTGGTGAGAGCTTGTTTAGAAGTCTTGGACCTCTCCGAATTGATGCATGGAATGCCCCGCGATGGATAGTTTGATGATAAGACTTTTTCTGAAGATCCACATAATGAATTGGGGTTACTTTGCAAAGTATGCAGCTGTTTGTTTAGTGTTTATGTGTGTCAAAGCAAGTGAATGACAATGGCAGTATTGAGCCATACAGCCAGTCGGTTTTATGGAATAAATCTGGCAAGAATTATAAATTACATCATTATAGTGACCAAATGCAATGTTCTGGATCGTATCCGTTGTTACCAGAAAGCGGGTGTGGATATAGCTCAGCTCTTGGATTGTGTTGCTGTAATGACTGTGGTATCCTTCTTGGGAGTGGCAGTAGAGCAGCTACATGGCTGTTTTATTTAGCTTTTATATAGCAGCTAAATATCTATACAATTATTTACACAAGAATTTCCAGTTACATGCATTACATTATTATTTTTTTTATTTATCCACCCACCCACCCTTTCTGTGTCTGCGTCCACTTTGGAAACAAGTGTTTTTAAGACTCGCTTTCTCGTACTCCCTCTTCACAGGCACATAGTAAGTCTCATTATATTTGGATCACACAATGTGTTTGATCTAGAATATCGTGATGCATGCCTGTGTCTCAGTTTTTACTGGGTTTGTTTTATGCTATGCTACAAATGCGTTAAAATAGTATTCTAATGTGGTATTGAGTTGACGTGATTCAGTGAGATTTGTTCTTACATACAGTTGTCTTTCTTTTTAGCTATGTGGCCGATCTTGAGTCCCCTCAGGGTACCATGGTCAAACGTTTTCTCGGCATTGGGAAACGTTCTCATCATACACCACTTTTGAGAGCGTTAGATATCCCACGCATATCTGATTTACATAACTTTGAAAACTTTGTCTCTTTTTAATCGTAGTTTTAAAATTGAATCGCCATTACATGCTTGCGGGCTTCATTGTGCATGGCCATAGGGGCAAAGCTGCACCATAGACCGAATAACTGATTACGGGTTTTCTCCTGTTAATATTGCTTTCTAGGACTCGAGCTCTGTCAGGTCTCCGGTCGGTGGAGACGACGCCATATCCGCGGCCACGAGTTGAGGCCACGGCGATGGCGTTGTTGACAGCCTTAAGTATCTCGTGTATCATGAGAATTGTTTTAAACCCTGGGCTGACGAGCATGTCCTGGCTGTCCTGCTGACCAGATGCTTCTGATGCAGGAGTCGGAACATGTTCGTCTCCCTACCCTCCCCCCCCACCCGCTACTGCTCCATTTATCCTTATATTATTCATCCCGCCTCCTGACAGTCGCCTGAATGGTTTTCATTGTCATCTTACTCTTAGTATTTTCTGACTTTTTAATGACTTATCTCAAACAAAGCTTTTTAATTTTTGTTTTACTCGCTATTGATAACAGACACGACGTTATCATTCTTACGAGTCACCTGTGGGGGGGGGGGGGGGGGCAGCGGTAGCAGCCGGACCACTGTGCGATCTATAGCTCGAAAGTCTCCTATTATATCACCTTGTATTTTTATCATGATGTACTCATTGCTTTTATCTTTTTCCAGAAATGGAGGCTCAATAAAATTATTATTATTATTATTATTATTATTATTATTATTATTATTATTATTATTATTATTATTATTATTATTATGCACATGTGGAAAAATTAAAATCATCAATCATCAGCTCCATTACTTATGAGGCTGAACTTTATACATGTATATGCAAGGACAGTGCTGACAGTGGTTGCGTATTCTGCTGTATGCCTGCGGCTGTGCAACAGCTCCAAAAATTGTAAATATGGGTTTTCACCGCTGCACGTGTGGCTTCATAAACAGCAACTGTATTGCCGCTACCTACTGCAGGTCCCTGTGATTTTCTTGTGGGATATAAAACCACAAATAACGCTTGCAAAGACTTCGTGTACCGCACATAGCCAGAAATGTATATCTTAGACTCTCAGGCAAAGAGAAACAATACCATCTGCTTTCCGGTAATCGGATAGTGGCTCACAGAAACACAGGGCATGCAAAATGTACGCCAGTAATCTTCCGCATAATATAAAAACAAACTGTGTCATAAGCATCTGTTTCATGTTACCAGTACGCTGATGTTCTGCATTACAAAAATAGCCTCAAGCCCCATACAAACACTAATATATATATATATATATATATATATATATATATATATATATATATATATATATATATATATATATATATATATATATATATATATATGTAAATGGAATTAAAAAAACGAAAAAACATGCCATTATCAAAACTATCCCGTAAAATGGGGTTACAAATATACGCCATGCCACAAAAACACCGGTGTCTAAGAGAAAGATGGACAATGTCATTGATAGGCTGCCCGTGCAGCCAGTGCCAGGTACAGGCTCACAGTTCTGCATAATTGCTGACAAGACTTTTTTGTGTGTGTTCCATCAAATGGAATAGCTCTAAACCACAATTGCAATCGACAAAAGCTGTACTCATTATTTACCTATTCTGCTTCTACAGGTGCTGGTCGCATATCTGAGGTGTGCATGAGCGCACGGGTGTCTATAGTGGAGGATCTTGGTAGATTTACCAGTGGAACCATCGCGGCGCACGAACTGGGACATAAGTAAGTCCACCCGACTCACCACACTCAATGTCAAAATTTCATGCCTGTCATTGTACATACATTTCGTTTCCATAATTTAAAAATGCTGCCATTGTATATTCGATTGTTTGACATGTATATTGTTCAAGCAACAAAGATGATCCTTTCTGATGAGAAAGAGACAGGTGTACACCACTCAGTCAAAGAATGATTCCCGTGGTATGTCGAAAATATTTATATCCAGTGTTGACGGTAAATCAACCGCCACGCGACAGCATGATACAGGGGGTTATTGATTAGGGGGAAAATAGTACAAAGTTAAGGTAACTTGAAGTGGTGGAAGAAACTGCCGAGGGTATGTTGCAAATTGACGGACTTTTACCACTGGTCACAAGAGTACAATGTTCCGAAGTGTTGTCAAGCAATAAATTTTCTGTGTGCTTATCATATATTTTTTTATATTGCTGCATCGTCATTTTGTTGACAAGAAACCAATAAATTAATTTTAAAGTCGTGGTCAGTGCCAATATTTACACAGATAATACAGTGTAGAACATAGAATTAATAGCGTGAAATCTACTGCATAGGCCTACTGTCAGATTTACACTAAGACCATCGGTATTCCATTATCAGGTTTTCATAGTTTTTGCCTCGACCAAAACCAGGGGGTCAGCTACCTCTAGTGTTCCTTTGAAAAAGCTATATTGTCAACTTCAGACAACTGTATGATGCAAATAACAACGGAAATCAATATAAACTGGTCGTTCGTGCTACAATATAAGACACATAATTTCAGGCAAATTATTCCCAAGATAATAATTATATCTTGTATTGTTATTTGTATGCTGCTGTAATATTGAGGCTTCAAATCTTCACAAGCTGAAATAGATCTTAATATGTCATGGTCTTCCAATTTGCTTTCTTTTGTACATTCATCGCCCTTGCATCATCATCAGACTTAACATTAAAATATAATATAATGAACAAAAGCTGCATAAAACATGGATACCTTTGAACGCTGCAAATTGAGATAAATGGAACAGGCAACGCCACCTGCGTGCGACTCCCCATGTGTGAAACACTAGTGTTGACAATATGAAATGATGGCATATAATATGACGAGGCTAACACACGTTAGCAGTAGTATCAAATCTCGCTTACAATGTCTGTAATACTTATTTATTTATAAAAAGTCAAATGTCCTGCAAGACTTTCATATTGTAAATACTTGGTGCTGCCAAGATCTGCACTCTGCATGTACATTCTTGGAAACTTGGTGGCCAAAAAGCCAAATCAACAACGTCAATGTAGTACCCACATGTAAAGCCTGCATCTAAGATCAATTCACTTCCTTGCCCACGGGTTATGTGTTAAAGGATGTAAAGTACTCAGTCACCAGATTTCTGTTACGAGCGTTTAGTCTGCTCTTGAATATGTTGATGCTTTTGCCGCACAGGTTTCCTTGCTCCCTGTATAAGCTTTGATTTACATGGGAGCGATTAGTTTCAGTCGGCAACGGTAAAGTTTCCAGCGGATTAACTAAGAACTCCGAGCGTTTTTTGTTGGACAAGCATGTGAAATAATTAATGCCGTTGTCGGATTTGCATAGTCCTTGGGTGTTCATTTGACCTTAGAACATATCATGCATGATTACCGTGTAATTATCACGTAGGCGTTTGAAGGCAAACAAATCCAGAGGCCCACGTCTGCAGGACAACTACAGTAAACTTTATACTTACTAAACACGATTTGCAGAAGCCAGCAGTATTTAACCTCAAAATGTGTCTTTGTGTTTGTTTTTGCCTCCGGGACCACTTGTTTTTTATCGTCACGTCCTCGCACGATTGGTAATTGTGTTGATGAGGAGTAAAATTTTCTTCAAATGTCGTTCATAATTTTGCCTTGTGTATTGAAATGTACAAATCGACCCAAACATGAGATGAAAATTTTATAGCAAGCTTGGTAGACGACATGAAGTAATCAACTCGCACTGGATACCATATAGCAGAACTCGTTCGCTTTGCTCACTCGTTCTGCTATATGGCATCCAGTGCTCGTCGATATACTTCATATCGTCAACAAAGCATGCTATAATCTACAATATATCATGCTAAACGGCCAAACTGTCAGAACGGTTTACAGGCTTTGCAATTGGAAATGCTGCTCAGCTAGGTCAGTTGCCGTTTTGGGGCCATATTGGAATTTCGTAAATAAAAATAGCCTCCCTGAGCAGTCGTACTGAGAAATGAATAAGCTATGACCTTGCTTTGAGTCTAATGTGGAATTCAGCCTCAACGGTTTCAGGGTACGAGTGTAATGAAAATGTGAAACTTTATGAATGTAGCTTTCATCCATTTGTAATATCATATAGGAAAGCGGGACACTAGATCAAACAAAGGCTCTCAATTTTAATTATCAGCCATATCACTGAACTGTTTTCAAATATTTATAACAGTTTGCTGACAGAAACAGTGAGAAATAACATGCATGATAGTAATTCCTGAGTACATGTTATATGACTTTAATTCACCTTTCTTATAGAGTGCCATCCAATCTCATCCACAACGGGGCAATTCGTTCAATATAAATAGGAAGGTAACTTCCCTAAAGGAAGCCATCTTAAATGACTTAAATGTCTCTCCAGTTTGTTTATGGATCCAGAGGTCAGCTTTGACTGAGACTTCATTTGCTCCGAGCCAGTCTCCTTTAAAGTGACAATTCTTACGTAATGTACTCGTAGTAACCAATTACTTTTAAATTAATCCGCACACTTATGTACATACTCCCAATTAGAAACGATGTGATTCATGTCATGTGCTGTCCCCATCGCGACATTACCTTCTGTAGACACAGAAGCCATTCTGCTGGTGACCACATTGACCTTTCCAGCTAGTTTAGGATATATGATGACCTTGTTGTTGTGTGCTGCATAATTAAACCATGCCTTCGTATATATGCACGCGCACGATGACCATACGGATACATCTACCGTCGCAAATTAACATGTTAATGCTTAAAAGGTAAATGACCATATTGCATCAGATTACATTTATCTAGCTTTTGGTGAGTTAATAGGAATGATAATTAATGCTGGTGTAAACTACGATGGCCTGTAACTATGATGCTTTAGCCTGCAATGACCTAGACCTATGGCTAGCTGCTACAGGTCGCATGGGGTGTAAATAGCTGCTCCTACAGATTACACTTACTACACAACGGTTTCAATGCTACTGACTGCGTTGATGTTCATTACCTATTGACCAACCTACTGCCGATTGCATACTATACACTAATGACCATGCAGCTACAGATTGCACCCTCTGTCACATAGTTCTTGTTTTGGCTACCAAGTGGCGACGAAGTTTCCAATTTTTTTATCAATACATGTATATGACTTCTCCATAACGACTGAACAAAATTGCTTGAAATTTCCCCAGAATGTAATCCCACTAAAGCTCAGGACAGTTTCTGAAAATGCCTCAAATATGTACATCCTTGAGGAAGGTAATGGAATGTAGAACTTTGGTACCATGTCTTGATAAGTGTTACTACTGTATAAGTATATACAGTGTAGCAGCAGAAAGGTGCATATATTGCAACATTGTAAAAACAGTGGTATGGAATGCTTTGCTTTTACACACGGATACTGGGAATATGTACTACCACTATGTCGCAAAGTTGTGAAGGAGGTGATGGTGCAATAACTATGCATCTTAGGGTGAGAAAAGTCCCACATCCTATCATCCAGGACAAGTAAAATGTGATGCACGACAAGTAAAAGTTCATTACAAGTAGAAGATTGTGGCATTTGTCCTGGGACAAGTACACCCATGGTGGAACTTTCTCAGCCTGCATCTTTAGACAGGATATGCATATAAAATATAAAGTAGAATACAGGTTTTTTTCTCTTTCTTTCTATCTTTCTTTCTTTCTTTCTTTCTTTCTTTCTTTCTTTCTTTCTTTCTTTCTTTCTGTCTTTCTGTCTTTCCTTCTTTCTTTCCTTCTTTCTTTCTGTCCTATCTCTTGTCTTTCTTTCTTGTTTGCGACCCTGGCCGGGCCCATGATTGCCATTAAACATTAATAGGAACTCCTACGGCCTTTCTTTTACTGTAGTAAATTTTGAGCTTCAGTGACTTTGAGTGGTCAGACTTACATATTGGTTCTATCGTGGTAGTTACCTTTTGTTCAGCTTTTGGTAAGCACTGATACAGTGCATGTATGCAGCATTAACGTCTACACTTGCAAAAACGTCAGATACCAGTCAGCACAGCACAGGGTCAACATGATCCTCTTGCTTGTACCTTACCTACATTATCGTCCGCTTGTTTTAATGTCCTCAAATATTACCACGATCACTCAGTATAAAACTGAGCCAGACAACTTGGAGTTTCATGTGCTTGTGTCACTTGTTGCCGATTATTCAAGTTTCAAACTTTCTGCATAAATTGTAGCGATATATGATCTGTGTGCCGTGACAATCAGAAATTTGTTACAAAAGGCATTAACAGTGATCAAATTGAATGTCAACACGTAGTGGTTAAAAAAGATAGTCTTGTCTTACATTTTCCCCGCTATCAAAGGTCGACCTCTGTTAAAAAGGCAGCACTTGTACAGTGTTTCAATAACAGCTCTGCATAACGTTTCCAATCCACTTAAAAGCGTCCCTGTAACATTGTTGTAAATACAAAGCAGGTCATGTTAGGTGTGCTTTCTGTTCGTCAGCCTTGGTGCTAAACATGACGGGGACGGCAACCCTTGTAGCGGAGATGACCAGTACATCATGGCGGCTACTGCAGCCCGGAAGGACAGACAGACCATAATCAATCGGTTCACTTTTTCCACCTGCTCAATAGAAGCATTCGAGACTCTCGTGGAAAAGCTCGACAAGTGTGTATATCATGTTTTTATTTTTCGGTCATAAAAGACATCCATTGGAGAATGAAATGTGTATATTTTTTCTCCAAATTATACACAATAAGCGTGTACGTATAATTCACTTAAGCCGAAAAAAATGTGAATGGTCTTTGAAAAAAGAGTGCAATTCTATATCCACTGCATACAATGTAACCTTCCTTTGTTACAAAGTAGGGGCAAAAGGATGGAGAAAAGAGATGAAAATCATTTTGTTATCTTGCTCTTAACGTATTTCATTTACTGAATCTGCAATAAGGACTGACTGCTCTATTAATCCCTCTTGTTATTTTATTATCAGCAGTGAACACCACTGTAAGTTAATCCTTTGGGCATTTTTCTTTGTCATGTGACTAAAGTCTTCAAATCCAGAAAAAAATAGGATCGCTGAGACATAGCCATATAGTTGTATCCCCCAAGAGTGGCGAGAAATGAAAGGATGAGTGAGTATATGAAGAAGCAAACATAAACAAACACATCAATCAATCAATCAATCAATCAATCAATCATTTTTTTGTTATAGGGGAAACAACAATTGCTTAGAAAATGAAGCTCACGTAGGTAATAAGGAGGAGTGGTCGCGCTTCATGGTGCAGCCCCCAGGTCTCCGCTTTCCCATCACTCAGCAGTGCAGACGAATCTTTGGACCCGGCTCTTATTACTGCGGGGTAAGTTGACAAGTTCTATATATACATTATGTTCAATCTAACCAGGAAGGCCAGTCACAGTTTTACAGAAATTTATATATATATATATATATATATATATATATATATATATATATATATATATATATATATATATATATATATATATATATATATATACGATAGCATGTTTGTAGGCTGTAAGTAAAGAAATGTAAATTGCAACAGGATACTGTTGTTGGGTTAGGTTGAACCGAATTTAAGCTCTAATATTGTTACTGCAACCCTTTGTGGTTATTAATAGTTTTTTTATTGATTTCAGCCTTAGGTTTGATGAAAAAAAAACATGCATCACTTAATACCATATCTTTTTGGCAGACTCTGTTCGAAAATTGCTACATATACATGTAGTAACAGTTTAAAGTTGTTTGGTCACGTTTAGTGGAAATCAGTATAATGACTTATCAGTCCACGCTAATACCGCCACTGCAACTTCGTATGGTAATTGAAAGGCCATATATATTAAGAAAGAGTTAAAGTTAAGATGATGACTCCTGGCGATTATGTCGATACATGTTCAGCCGATTCATGTAATATCAAGGGTTACTGGAAGAGTTTTGAGAATTTATGGAATTTGCGTCATGTTTGTTCAATTATAGATTCACAAAAGCATTTGCCATATTATTTTGACTTCTCCAAGTCTATACCAATGCATGTAGCCAGTGGGTGACCAAATCGATGACCCCATCATATTTAGGCCTATTCATTTCAGGGAGAGGCTAATGCAGAGAAAGTTTGCCATAACATCATTTGTTACGATCCCATCAAGCAAGGCTGTTTCATCCTCTACGATACGCCCGCCGCTCAGGGCACCTCGTGCGGGGATAAAAAGGTAAATCCATCCCCCTGGGACCTCACCCATTCCTCGCCCGCCCCGAGCACCGTCTGCTTCGTTGTACCACCATGGCGATGAAACATACGATAACCATTAGGAAGTTTATTGTCAATTTATGTATGCATGCTAGACCGCACGAATTGATGTAATCTTTTTGAGTTTAGTTCTGCACCTAATGTATTACCCTCAGTCGATCCACCACGAAAATCTGAGCAGTGAAGGCATACACAATTGTCTCTTCAGAAATGTCAATCCCGTAGAAAGTAGTATCAGATTCGTGTTTGTAACTCTGTATGTTAGGAAGGCGCTGTGTTTTTCATGTGGCTTCTCAGATGGATTTTTTTTTGTTGGTGCGGAAAAGTAACACCACTTAGCGGATTGCTGAGGCTTTGCAAGTTGCGTGCTTATGTCAAAAAATAATAACTTAAATAATTGAGCGATCACCTTTCTAGGCAGGGGAGTAAAAGTATAGATCTATACAGAACTATCTTTCAAAAGTGATTTATTCTTCTTTTTGATGCAGATTTGTATCATTATGTAGGTTTGGGGGGGGGGGGTATGTGCCTGTAAATTCGAGGAAGGGGTGGGTGATAGTGTGGCACTTGTACCCTTGATTGCGTTATATAGATGGTCCAATGCTTGGAAGTGAATTGTCTTCCACAAAAATTGGACCGTCTGCCCAGTATAACAAACTCGTAATATGTTGATACAAAACTTATCGACGTGCTCTTTAGTCCTTCTGTGACGTCTGATCAATACACCGAAATATTAAAGACTTGAATAAGGGTACAACGTTTGGACTGAGAGGTGTTGCTGTGTATATGTGGTATACTATTCTTGGTGTGTAGTACAAATGGTTACTCACAGCAATGGGGGTTAATTTATAGGCTACAGATATAAGCAGAAAAAAAACGATACCTGACTGTTTTCAAGGACACACACAACGATTGTCGTGATGAAAAGTGAGCATAAGTGTAAAACTTGACCTTGAACATACCAGCGGAATGATGGAACCATTCGTGCAGATAAATCCTGTGCTTTCATCAGGGGTGATCTGGAATTTTGGTTTTGATATCGTTTCTTTTGTGCAGTATAAATGCTTCATGTTTGCTTGTTAATGATTGCTCTCTCATCATTTCAGCTGTTTTACCTGCAAAGAAAATTGCAAAGCCAATTTCACACATTTATTTACATGGGTAGAATGACAATCACAAAATGCAGTTCTCGTCATTATCTTTTGTACTAATATCTTTGATGTTTATGCCAGACGATGTTCGGATATGACATATGAAGTGCTATCAATAACAGACACAATGCTCACAATAACCCCGTATGAATCCACAGGGCATGGCGTATATTACATAGGGGTAGATCAAATTATTTAGCGGGTACAGCCTATGACACAAGGCCTTCTGTTGCTGTAAGCTCCCCCCCCTCAGCCCCACCAAAAGGCAGCAGACCAAGAAAAAGGAAGGGTAAATAGTAGAAGAAAATAGGCCTACTATTTGTTTGGAAGACCGACCACAGATAAGGCATAAAAAGCAGAATTTGGCAAACATCACTGGTAGACTCGATAGAGCAAGGAGAGATTTGCTGAAGCTCAGCAGATAAACGTGGTATTTGTGCCTGCCAAAACTCGTAGTATTTTGTAACACTTTTAATAGCTATAATGAAAACATGTACATTATCCACTTTTAAGTCATTAAATTACAAACAGAATTTGAATTTTGGTCGCATTATGAGGCTACGTGCAAGACTGCAACCAGAGGTAACCATACACCTAGAAAAGTGATTGTCAGCATGTGTGTATGGACCGGTGTCTTCGTCACCCCTCTTATAACAGCACGCCAAAAGGCGGAACCATACTTTTAAAAACACCCATGAAAATGTCTTCGTGACCAGTGTCCAGTTTTCATATCATGTGAGACGTATATACGAATGTACTTTTAAAACTGATTGTATTGTTCCTTGCTGCAAACAGCATTGTTTCAGAATCTCTTATCTTAGTAACCCAGGCTAACACAACTTGGCCTATGTTCAGCCCATGTAAAGCCCACACTTTTACATACGCTATGGAATCGAAGTTTAATCTGTCAGTGTCTGAAGCAAAATAAACAAATCGCACATTTTAAATGCTACAGACATGAGTTATCAAAGCTGTCCTGTGCTCAGGTTCACTAGACATATACAGCAGAATAGTTATCAAGTCCAACCCAATGAAATGACTATTGATGACCAGTGATAATTTGTCAGAGCCAGTCCTTCCTCGCTCGCAATCATGTTTCTCACCTTTATGATAGAATGGTGGACTGATATATACGCCAGGAAATCTGAACATACAAACTCAGTAGCTGTCCTGAAAGGGCAGTGTCATCAAAACAGAGTGTTCCTGATGCAGAAGAATCATAGTAGCTATCCTGCTTACGCGAAAATATAGTTGAATGAATCAATATCCTAATAGCATGCATCGAAACATTGGTATTAAGTTCCACCATGCTGCATCCAAGGCGTTGCTGGCTGGTCTGGATCTACCTTTTGACAAACTCACCTATCAGTGCCAAACTTTGAAATGAGTCAACAGCTTTTCTCGGCGCTGTTTTGGCGCATTGGGCCAAAGCAGCGCCGAGAAAAGCTGTTGACCTGAACTATTGTATTTAACTACAGGCATGCTGGTACTTGAACGAAGTGTCTTTTGATTGGGAACATAAATCTCACATCCTTATCATAATTCGGAGCAGTTCATTTTAAGCAGTTCGACTTTTGTTGCAGTTAGTACTGAAAGTGTTGAAAGAGTAAATCATTAACTGAGCACCGCCAAGAACGTAAAATCAGGTAGCTCGCAGCAGTTAATTGTTAAGTGTCAATATGAGCACCGCCAAGAACTTCTCATCAGGTAGCTCTCACCAGTTAATTGTTAAGTGTCAATAGCAAAGTAGGATACCGTATTACGTTATTTTCCCTGTCATGATTTCGATCCAACCATTTCTTCACAAATTTGTCAAGCAAACGCGTATATGGTTGATCCCGAAAGCACTCCGCAGAAGGAAAGGGTTCGTGTTCATACAGTGGCTACTAAGTGACCATGTCAACACCGCCTCTCAGATTTGAAAAAATCAGTACATTTTCTTGCCTCCAAAATTTGACAATTCCGTTCGTTTTTTAGCTGTAAGCTGGTGCTCTTTTAGGCTAACCATATGATATTTAAAGAAATGGTGTTTTACCTTGGAAATTTACTTACTGTCTTCTTGTGTCAGAAAGCAAGAAAAAGTGAAGACAAGAAACCATCATCCTTTAAGTTTAAATTTACAGTACATCGATATCGTTGTATGTGTGTCTAGCTAGAAATCTGTGTGCAGAAAAACCCCCAGGGTCACAATAATACATTGATTTGTACTGATTCGTTTGATTAGCACAGTGATAGAACATGCTTTGAAAATGATTTAAATGCCAATTTTCCGAAATTTATCATTTGGCTGTTGACAGAACTTTGTCTGTCTCACTGAGGACGTGGAATCACCCTTGAGTATTGAAAGTGCTTTGGCTTGTTTTACCCCAGTATACGAGGCTGTATTTCTACATGATGCTTAGCAGCGTCTGGCCTGTACATGCAACATTTGAACAAATGCATGTGAATGGTAGACTACTCATAGACATGCAAAGCACACGGTGTAAAAACAGAGCCTTTAAGACTACAATAGATGGCATGAGCAGAACGATGGCATACTTTGTCATTTAATCTACAGTTGTTGTCTGAGACTATCAATACTTTGCTCAACAGTTGGAGGGAGACAGAGGTCCATGGTCCGGGTTTGGTAATGTATCACTGTCATAAACAACAATTTGTCTTAGCAGGAGAACTATACTTGCAATTATACTATGACAAATTGCACAGTTTAGCATGGTGCGACGGATGATATAAATGCCCTATTATCTGGCCACATATGACACAATATACATACAAACTCCCACAATGGATAAACCACTTACTCCCCCCATGTCGCCAAGATTATGTATTCCAAAATGAGAGGGCTTTTGAATGAAATTATCATTAGGTACATAGCTATCAATATTTTATGAGCTCCACTTTACCAGCGCCGCCAATTTTGATTAAATAACAATGTCTGAAGTTAAATGGCCGTGAACATTTTGCTTATAAAGGGGTATCAGCGATGCATATGCACCTGTCTTTTCAGTACTAAAAATCCACTTTGCCAAGTCGGATAAATTACTGAAAGGTTTGTTGAATGCCAAGATATAAGTAAATTGCATGCATTGTGATCCTTGACAGACAAAACACAAGGGAAATACAAACCTGTCAAAAAAGTACATAAACGGTCGTTATATTTTGTAAACTAGTCTGATGGCATTATAAGAAATAATTCAGGGGTACGTATAGAGTTGCAGCGGTAAGAATACTCTGTAGGCAATGTATACTTTCTTTCTGTGAACATAAATGTGCATGTGCGCAACAATACGGTAATTTTGGAAGTTCGAAGTCAGTTAATTACTGTGGTTCTTGGCTGTTACGATGGGCATTAGAATTGACTACCTACCTATATATATATATATATATATATATATATATATATATATATATATATATATATTGTTTACCCACTGGGATTTGCACCACGGACCTTTGACACCAGCCACTATTAAGGGTGAATGGATGATGAGCCTTTAATGGATATACAATTTTGATATGCCTCTAATTGCCCGGCTGCTGTTTACTTCTCAGTGGTGCGTCAAGGGGGTGTGTACAGGTGACGACAGGGCACCAAGCGTCCCATGTAAGTATTCTTTCTCAAATTCTTAGCTATACAGGCATTTACGATATCTATGGTCGTACAAGGTGCGTCCAGCGTGTTACTGTTCTGCTCTTTGTTTAACAAGATCAAAAGGTGAAAGGCATAAATCACTTCGTTGCCCTTCTGAGAATTATGATGTTCGGAAACTAATATAATTCTGGCACGAAACATTGCACATGAAGACAAATTCTGCCAGGAAATCAATGGATAAACCATAGTTCGTGTTCAAAGAAAGAGCGTCGTCGGTACTGTTGTCCACTAGTTTTGACCAGATTGTCTGTGAAATAAAAACGTATTCATTGCCATCATTATGTGTCCCGTATAGACAAAGTTCCCCTTGTTGAAAATGTAATATCTTTATCTAGTGATCATTAAACGTCTATTGTACTATAAGTGTAGCAAAAGTATATGGGACCAACACTTGGATTACACTCTTTGAAACGACCGATAATGTATGATGATATTTTACTTTGAAATGATACACATGTTCCATAAACTACCACCACAAACTGATTTATATTTTATATTAATTAAAGATTGTCTTTTAAGTTAAAGATAAAGTACATATAAGATGATGTACGCATGCGTATAAAATAGTTGTTCCACGTGTCATCAGATTTTGCTTTACGTTTGTTGGGATGTTCCGTGCTACACACTTGTCGTTCTGGACGGAATTTATTGTGTCAATCCACATTGCGTTCGCTACCAGTACTTAGCGAACTATGCTGTCATCGTAACGGCAGCTCACGATGATCTCTCAACTTTTTTCATATAACTCTTCCGCAACTCACTTTACTGGGTCAGCCTTGCTGTGCTCCGCAGTCATGTCCTGGCAGACAAGCCTGGGTCATGTTTGCATTTCTTTCATGCTTGGGTACGAGTTCCAATGATTCCGTACCCCACACCGGCTTCAGTTGAATTGATTTCATATCTTCATCGGAGTGCCTGTCTTGGGACAGAATGCACTTTGGTGCTGGAATTGAAGAGCGACCGCCGAGTCCGGTCACAGACACTGGAATGTACATTAGATATATGTGTCACAATTAGAGTATTATAGACGCATAACCAGTGGGCTGAGAAGGGTCTGTACAGCATGCATGTGCACGCAAGGCGACTGTCAATTGCATCTCAAAAGTACGGACACCAGCTGTCATGGAACATGCCAGCATACCCAGGGGAAAAATGAATGCTAAGGGGTAATATGCGTGCCTTTCAGAATGCTATCGATTGCTAGGTCATTATTTAACCCCAGGAAGCAGACACAAGCTGATTGTTACCGTTATCCGTTTAAACCTCGTGTGGCTGTGAACCTGTGGCGTGAGCTTGATGCCATTGCCAGACATCCTCTGGTCAATTTTATGGCTTCATGAGAACGGGAAGCACAGTGTAATATTTCTGTTGGGCTACAAAAGCAGTATGAACATCAGCGTATACGTCTTAGCGTCACGTTTGCTGCACTCAATGTAATCCTTCACGTACAGTAGCGATCTGGTGAAGGTTAATAAAGACTCATCGACAGTTTTTTCAATCTTATTTCATGTGTCTGGGAAACTACCAGAAAACCACTACCTTTTCGTATATGGAAAAGCATGGATACCACAAGAGAACCATATTTTGTGTAAGCCCACTCCTTTGGAAGATAGGACTGGTTAGATGAAACATGTAATTGTAGAAAGATATATTTCAATTCAAGTTGGTACCAGAACCTTATGAGAAACCAATGATTATGATGCCATTTAACGCAAAGCTTTCATGTGAAGTAGGAACTTCATATTACATCCGGTGGTTCTGTGAATACAGACGCACAAAAGATTCAACTTACAGGAACTCATCTCGCTTTTGCCTGTTATAGCCCATAGCACTTAAAACAACGCACGTAGCGATACTTTTAGTAGATTTTTCCGTCTGTTTTCAATTTTTTCCCTCTAATATACATGTAAGGCCAACCCAAGTACACCAGACACGTATCTTCATGAGGCGTATAGCTTTTCCTAAATGGGATATTTAAATAAAATATCTCACTCTTGTTGCTTGAAAAAGTAGTTTCTGCACAGCATGTGACCTTACATCTGGGGGACTTTATAATGGGGGTGGGGTGGGGAAGGCATACTGAAAACAGACTACCGAGTCTGAAGTAAGCGAACACCAGGTACGTAAGCTAGGAACAGGAGTGGGGTAGTCCATGGACCTACTAATGCTAATAGGTCCATGGGTAGTCCAAGTGGACCGTCACAGTCAACACCCAACACTTGCGGCATCAGAGCTTAGGCTCTGCACCTTACGCTGCATAATTTAGTTCTTCAATTTTAACTGGGAAGTTTCAACGGAACATCCCAAGTTCTGATAACATTGAAGACCCTTGTGACAGGGTCTAGTGGGATAGGACTACTATGGCTACCGCACTGTAAATGTGTGTGGCAAGCTGAAAATATCCTTAAAAGTGTGATGCCTAACTTTTATTAATTTTTAAGTGCTTGCAAACCGAACAAAAACAGGTGAAGCTGAAGGCCTGGCATAGCCATGTAACTACTCCAATAGAAATCGCCCGCTTCAGTTTAGCTAAGACTAGAGTGACACTGATGCCATTCGAACTGAAAGCACTTCTCCGAGTGTAATTACTGTCGTCATAACGACTAGATGCCGGATCGTCATACACCAGGGGAGTTGATGGTCACCACTGCTTTACAACCACACACAATACAAATGAATGAGTAACTCACTCCAGTTGGCAGTGCACAGGTGTTTTCGCGAAAAAGTACAAAAACTCGACAATTAAATAAGAAGACATTGAAACTGGCTTTTGGAGATCGCCGGCTGGAGTGCGATGTGCATATTGCTTTGAAATAACAACACACGCTGACTTTATGTAACTACCACAGTATATCAGCACAGACGTGTCTCTTTGAATTACTTCAAATACACTAAATGTATATTACCATAATCTTGTGTCCCACGAAACATATTTTGCGATTGGTAGGTTATTACTTTTTTCCAGTTGAAAATATTGTGCTTGCACAAGCAACGGCAACAAAAGAAACTGTTGCAAAATAATTTTGTTTGCACTGGAACAGACGGCATAAAATCACAAAAGTACGTTCAAACTGTACTATCTGCAGGGTCATGCATGGTTTTGGTGTTAGTAAGTAAATTTCCAAAGCCACCGCGATAACGTCGCTTGATATAAGTGAAAAATATGCCTAATTGGTAATTCATTTTTACCGACATAGTTTCTTAGGTCTCATTGTCTATGGCTAATGCATCCGAGTGGCGCTGCGAAGTACCATCTAAGATTCAGCATTGATCAATGATATTTCATACTGTAACGTTTTAACAACAACGAGGATTTTTTATTTCACAGAGTTTGGAAACTGAAAAGATGTTGAGTATTGTTTATTATCAATTTATTATATTCCAGATGTTCTTCTGTGTTATAGCCAATAAAATGTATTTTGGACAACATAAAGCCCTAACGCATTTGTTTTCGTAAAATGTGTGGGCATGTGCAATTAACGACTGTCAAGCCTTCCCAGTGCTTCATCGTGTACGATCAACTGACGTATATTACTTTACTTCCATATTCGCTGCGGTGCAGCTTTGGCTTATATGAAAATAAATACGAAATTACTCGTATGTAATGGTAGATTCTGTATAAAAAACGGCAAAGTGCCTTCTTCTTGCCAAACTAACAATGTAGAAAAGAATATCGTTTAAGATCTCACAGTCATGCATGCCCTTTTAAACACGCACCAAATTTGATACGAGAACAAGTCTTCATAAATGTGTGGGACAGGTATTCTTCATGCCCTCAAATGGTATTGATGCCGTTCGTTTTCCACCAGCCCTTATCATGGTGGCTGATTATGAGCGTCCCGTAGCGACTGGGTCAGAGATTTGGCGGGAATTAAACATGCATGTCGCGTATTGGGACGCTATGTTGCCATGACTCCAGAAAGAGCAACTGAAGACAGTCCAACCGAGGCTGCAGTAATCTAGTATGCTGTCCATCTACGTAACATTTCATGATAGCGTCTGCTATATGATATCTAAACAGGTTTTAGCCACTGACGACCGTAATTCACAGGCACATACCGTTGTAAGGAATGGCGAGAAACCGCAGTACATTGATAACTTGTTTGTTAGCACACACTACGAAAACATCCCCAAAACATCAAGAGTAATGACACAGCACGCCAAACACCACTCTTTGGTACATAACACTAATGTGACGGAATCTATTGTATTTCTGGCCTCACACGTGTCAACCTATGAGGTGCAACAGTGATTGAAATATATCCTGTAACCTTTGAAACAGCATCTTCTTAAAGGTTCATCTTGTTTATCGTGTTTTCGTTAAAAGGTTCAGCTGAGGTGGTTTTTTTTTTTTTAAGTTTTAGAAACGATTAAACCATTGATTAATCCGTCTGTACGTTGTGCTCCCGAATGACGCTAACACTTTAAAGATTTGGCTTAATGTATTTTCAGTATAGCTGCATCGACATGAAGACAGCAAAAACAAATAATTCTCAATATTGCAGTAACCAAGTTGTCATTCAAAATAATACGATTATCATGTACAACTTCCTGCCTGTGAATTACAGAATAGTACACCTGGATTAGCAAGGACATGACCTTTTGCACCTATACTTAGGGGACATTCCGGAGTACAGCATGGAGACTGATTAATGTGTTAATTACATTCATTAGTATATGGACACTATGTCAATGTGAAGGAGCCATGGTGCTGTACATTTAAAATAATGTAATAAAAGGGTGATACACTATTCACCAACAGTCTTTGCTCCTTTTTGATTGGGTAGTGAAACAGCACACTAAGTCTTGCTGGTGTGATGTAACCTAGTGCTGCGATAGAAGTGCAATTTTGCACCAGACATATGACACGCACATGTCTGCTTCCATTAGTTGAGGCATCAGTGTGGCAAACAATAAATCATGTGGCCCTAAGGATCAAAGGTGTCAACCAATTGTGTAATTGTCTGGTGCATTTTGCACGAATAAATGTGTTGCCAGACCCGTTGAAATGATCTTAAACACGTCACACAGTCTAGCTTTCCATTTGCATAAAAGTATATTCGTGTTACTGAAGAGTAATTACAAAAACAATTTGATCTGTCATACACGTTGGGAGCTCTGTCTTGCCTTACATGTCGAATTTTACAGTCAGTTACATTATCTGAAGCATCATTTATACGCTCTTGAATATCCATCCCTATACTAGCTAACACAGAATTTTTTCTTTGCTCACAGCCGACTGCATCTTTGGCGACTATCCCGGCAGAATCAACAACGACTCGACCACCTGCGTGGCCCTCATATCAGAGAGACCCTGGTACTGCTACAATATCCACAACCGCAGGGTGTGCTGCGGTTCTTGCGCTGCTCTCTATGACCCAACCAGACCAGGTGAGTCATTGTGTGTAACGATCGTTGACCCAGTGGTCGTTGCCCGCAGTATGTAACATTTATCGCCTGACTCAGTCAGTCTGAGTGGGTCACATTGTGAGACATTCTCTTGTTGGGTCCAACCTAAGTCATACGGTAACATTCTGTGATTCTTCCAGTGGAGGTGAGTCAGAGAATGTGAAGATGAGTTGATCCAACTTTTTGGGGTGAGTAATTCTCACTCCGCTCTGCTGCCGTTGACCCATACACAGACCGATCATTCGACATAACATTCTGTGTCTGAACGTGGACCTACTTATCTGATAGTAGGTCCATGGTCTGAATCAGTGATCATATTCGTAGCCGAGAAACTGGAATAAACCTGACTGCAAACTTGCCCAGAAATTTTGACAAAAAATATGCCATCCCGGCCTGTAATACTCAAATTAAAGTTGCAGACAGAAATGGATAATGGCGAACGTCCCACAGGTCTTATTTTAAATCGATGTAGAGCATTTAATATTCTCGATTATGAAATGCTGACACAAACATAATTAGTATGTAGCTAAGATGCATCAGTCACACTATTTGAAAGCTGTTAAATATAAGGTATACCTAATATGCTTAAGGAGATGCAGTGAACTCGGGGTCGTTGCCAATCACGCCTGATGTCCCCCAAGACTGAGTCTTATCACCACGAGTCTTCCTTACGTATATGAATTTATGTTTTGTGACCACTTAACGGACAGAGTCTTGAACCAACAACCTTCGGCACCAGTCACCAATGACACAACAAAAGCAAACATTAATTTTGAAAACTTGAAAACAATTTGCCTCCAAAGTTTCTACACTCGAAACATAATGCGGAGCTTGGATCGGCTTAGGAGGCAGGAAAACATTAAGAATGCCAAAGATTCAACTACGCCAAATGCATAAGGCTGCAACAAACATCTATACAATGATAAATCTGGAAATAACAGCATCACCAGATGAGCAGATCATAACACAAAGCAAAAGAAAAACAAAAAAACAAAAAACAAAACAAAACAAAACAAAAAACAAAAAAAAACAAAATAAAAAAACACAAAAACCGAAAACACACAAAAACAAAAAAGCAAAGAACTGTCTCTACATAATAGAAAAGCTATGATTTGTCACCTTTTTGACCAACCAAATGAGAACTTTAGTTGTTAAAAACAAAACCAAAAAATAGAACAAATGCACATGTAATTGCGGATGGAATCGCAGTGAAACGTACATAGGATTTTAGTTTGGGAGAATCGAGAGTGAGAATAGAGAGAGAGAGAGAGAGAGAGAGAGAGAGAGAGAGAGAGAGAGAGAGAGAGAGAGAGAGAGAGAAAGAGAGAGAGAGAGAGAGAGAGAGAGAGAGAGAGAGAGAGTAAATGCAACGCCCAACACAAATCAATTGCATGAAAGTATTAAATATTTATTTCTCAACGTTAGATGTATTTCTTGACTTCAAAACAATCTTTTCCTCGATTATGTTTATGATAAACTGTTCACTGTTATCTTTAGTCTCATGAACATAATTAACCTTGAAACTCTGTATTTCTGAAATCGTGGTATTACAATGGCAGCTAGTCTACAGTCTTGGAAAACATCTAGCAAATAATAGGTTTCTTTCAAGATATAACCATAGTTTTGCTGAAATTATTTAGAAAATAACTTAAATGATATATACGATTCCTGTTAATGTTCTTCGAAAACAAATCATACACATAGTTTGATAAAATGTCAAACTATCCCAATTAAATTATTCAAAACACTTACCAAGCAACATGTTCTACACCAAACTGTTATCTTTATTCTGATGAAAATACTTAACGTTAAATCTCTGCATTTCTTTAATCTTCATACTATAATTTTAATGTTGGGCATAAAAGTTATGATCAGATGAAATTCTTGATTAATACGGCCGCTGGGATCTATAGATAGATTTAAAGGACAAAAGATTTGGAAGATTCTTGATTGTAATCAAAACCCTGATCATAAAAATAAGTAATACAAAACGACAATAATGAAGGGTACACTTTGCCGTATCATTCTGTCAATGAACACAGTCCACGAGAACAGAGTCTAAGCATACGCCAGGGTCTTTTGGCAAATACAGTTTTCTATGGTTGGTCCACTCTGCACTCATAAGATGATGACCTTTTTTTCTCTACATCTTCAATCAGTCAGATATGCTGCAATTCTCTGTCTATTGTGTGCCAGTGGACATGTGCCAGGCTGTTGACATGTGCCAGGCTGTTAATACACCTTTCCTCAAAACATCTTCATGGTTGCACACTTTCCTCTCAGGCGTCAAGTCTGCTTACATAATTTACTTCCCTAAGTAAACAATGACTTAGCTGAACATACAAACTTACATAATGCTATAATGCTTTGTATAACACTACAACAGACAGGGGCTAGTGTTCTCTCTCTCTCTTTCGCTCTCTCTCTCTCTCTCTCTCTCTCTCTCACACACACACACACACACACACACACACACACTCCATTTATATATATTCTAAGATTTAACACTTATTGAAAACTCTACAGACTGTATTTATTATAGTGTGTGGCAGTGTTTTTGCTCTATTCCCTCAGGGTGACTCCAATGAGCAACAACACAAATAATTATAGACCTTTTACGAAATGTCTGAAAGTTAGTGGATGACATTCACCAGCAGAATCTATACATTAGTAGCAGGGTCTTTCCCGAATGGATGATCAACTAATGCAAAGGGTCGTTTTGTCCTGTAAAAGCGCGTCATCCGACGAGTCCAGCCTACCAAACCAAATGGGTAATTTGAGATTTATTGATAAACGATGGCCCATATTACAGAGGATGCCATTCTTTCGTGAGCAGAGGGGGTATGGCGCAAGGGGAACACAGTCTGATGACCGTTGTACTCACCCAAACGCTCAACCGGTGGTTTTTCTGGGTACAGCTATGCAACCAATTTGAAGATTTATCACTGTGTAGGTGTAGATTAGTTAATTTGGGTAAACTATTCGTGAACAGGCTACTGATAACAGACATTCAGCATCACATTGACGTATTGATGATGTACAACACCCACAATAACTTACATGAGTATGATATAGGGAGCTAATACTGTTTGGTAAAAATATTTATATATTGCCGCAGAAAGCTTGCCTGAAAAGGAGAAGCCGAAAACAATTAACCTTTTTGTGTGATTGTCATATCCAGAGGACCTTTTACTCCTGTTTGGTAGTAATAGTATTCGTGTCAATGATTTGATCGATATACTTAAACCGCTCCCCTACCCTGATAAGAAAGAAAACTCCTTTCTGTCTGGAAAAAAGAACAAGGCCTCTGGCAGGTACCTTTTTGGGAGAGGCCAGTCATCTGATTAATTAGCGTAAGAACACAGCAGGTAGCAAACCACTGTCTGCATTTGTACGCTTGATTTTCTTGAAACCCTGGTAGAACGGTCAATGCTGCTTCTGGGGACTGAAATTATGTAGTCTTAAGTTCTATTTGTCAAAATCATAAAGCATGTAGAAAATATTGCTGAAATATTTATGTTTAGCTTTCCAAACTTAACAACAGCTTGCGGTGCAGCTATCTACTATAAGATGAAGTAGATGCTCTGTATTTAATAGTAACACTCAATCATATCCACTGCTTCAGTACGCATTCTACATCTTACTGACGCCTACATTAATGTACTACAGAGGTTACAACTTTCGCAGCTATCACCATTTTGTTTATTGTCATTTTGTGTGTTTGCAGAAGTTGTAAAATTTTACCAAATTGATTCTGGAAAAATGACAAAATGGTATCCACTAAGTACACTGGAGTTACTTATATTAAAATTGACTGTTTAAAACAAATTTGGAACAAAAAGTACATATTCAGAGAAAAAGCTAACTAATCGCCCATCGTTTAAAGTCATGACTTGTTCACTGTCAATGACCATGGGTTATATGAGATTTGTAACCAATTTTAAAGGATTGCAATGATGATTTAGGTCAACTGGTACACAATTGTGTGTTCTCGTATGCCCGCTAGAGCACGAATAAACGCCTACCTTGACCGTATCAACATATCTGAAAGAGTTTGTGAAATGGATATATGTATAAATTGATACATTTGTTTTCGCGTAAGACCATTTTAAAAACATTTCAGCAAATACCACAACTTTTGTCACTTGGAGATTATTCTGAGACTCTGATTAGCTTGTTTTGGAAAGGCATATGCATATGACAAGCATTATGCGCTGCTGCCTGTGAACAAGGGCTGCCATACGTCTTGCAGGTGGTTTCAGATAAATCGCGCAGCCCTGTAAAGGCTTGCTGTATGTGGTTTTATGAGTTCCGTTTGGGTAACGTTGGGGTCTAGTTCACTATTCACGGGGGAACAAATAACTGCTTTCACAGTTCATTGTGAAAAGGTTTGTATAATCGGGAACAGAATGATTCAAGCGAAATAATGAATGTCTACACCGCAGAATGAACATTTGCGCTGCTGAGTAAATATTTTAATGTTCATGTTGACAAGCTTGTCAAAATTTGAACGGTTTTCAGCTTGGATTGATTATCGACTAGGATATTGACACGTAATGGTCTCATACTACTATTTGGTTGTCATGTATGTATCCTGCAATATCACAAATACAAGACAAAAGTCCCCATGTAAGTTTGTATGTGTGCAACTAAATGGGCTCCTCTGCCGGCCACTGATATATTCTTAAAGGGACCTGTGGTTGTTTCTATTCATACGTCTGTTTCGGATTCTCTGATTTTCAGCTATTCGTCGTTGTGTCATATGCTGAAGATGTAAATCCCAATCACTTCATAGAATCTTACATTAGTGCCACGTTAATACATGCCCCGTTGAAGTGAGTTTGATGCCTATTGAATTGCGCATTTGAGTACATCCCTGTCTCATGTGACCTAACCTTGATATCAGTATCGACTGCACCCTGGTTGTGGTTATAGGCAGAGACATTCAGTCTTCTTATAAATAAAAGAATACATTGTTCCGAAATACGATATGACCGGCAAATATTTCATTTTGATTAACCTAATGGAAAGGAAAACTTGACTTTTTGCATGATTTTGAAGAAAGGGATCGAGTAGCACAAGCAGGACAATATAGTGTTGCAATTTTTTATGTTGGTTATTTTTACCAACAAAGAGATGAATCCTAATATTATTGAGAGCAAAGTGGTGCACTGGCACTAACACACAATTAACAAATAGTTGCTGCGGGGAGGCACATACAATTTATGCTTCCAACGAGCGATTGGTTTTATGGCCGCCATCAGATGGCAGGAAACTATTTGTCTCTTCAATTCGAAGTTACCAGTGTTTAAATATTAAATCATTTAGTGTGGACAAAAAGCAATATCCGCTGGTAACAATGGCAAATAAAATCTACATTTAACATAAGAAACTGCGATCGGTGAATTATATTCCCATATTCTCCTGGACTTTAAGGGGTTAAATTACAGGAAGTTAAATATTTATTAAATAGATTGATTCCTATGATGAACCACTGTTAATATTGAAGCATCTTATTTCAGGGAAGTTATGTGCAAATGATTTTGATGTCGGCCTTGTTATGCCATTGGGAAGGGCTACAAATGGTACATTTATGGTTTTGCATCTCCTTCTGTCGTGTAATGCATTCAAATGGTATTGGATGCCTCTTGTAGTATGTACTTCAAACTAATTAAGTTAGAAGAACAGTCTTTGCCAACCAGCAACTATTTTTCTTTTTAAATTCATTGGTATATTTATTTTTTATCATGATGTGCAAATTGTGTGGTGTCCCACCATTGAAGCTCTGCTCCTTTTGGCCATGTGGGGGCAAAAAACATTTAGATGGTGCCCAGTATATTATCATTAAGGCTTGATTTCTCCTGTATGACTATGATAGTTTTTTTTCCATGTTGAACAACGTATTGACTACTAAGTTCATCACAAGGTCCTGTGCAATCTTGTTGTGAGCAATATTGTGGCTGTGGAGCTCACTACGATAGGTATAGTAGCAAGCACCGCCTTCACTATAGTGCGTCCAGCCAGGCACTCGGTCGGTGTCAAGCAGGCAGCCGTCATTCAGAGTGTACGTCTGGCAACTTTATATAATAGCAGTGCGTGCAAACAGCACTCCCACTCTGTCACACGTATTAGTCTGCATGGGTGCTACAACATTAAGTGGAAACCAGATCGAATCCATATTGTGGTAAGGTGTGCCATCAAAGTGGTCAGAAGTATCAAGTTGGATGAATCTTTCAACATAATTGAAATTTACAAGACACATAAATCACAATAGGTGACATGTTTACAGTATGTGTGAACGATTATTTTCGTCCAGTGATAAATATTTGTAGATTAGCATCAGCTCGATTCTTTTATGAAGACGTAATTATTTATTCGTTTGTACTGTTATGCTCATATTAACTGACAATGACACAATTGTGTTTAATTTTCAATAGGAAATATCATCGAAACTAAGTGTATTACTATGGGAACCTGTATCCTAAGAATCCGGAACTCATACTTGTTGAATACTAACGATACGAAACCCGTGTGTTGTGCAAATTATGATTTCTTTGATTTCTACACATTTGCATTATTTCATTTCTTCAAGACTGGTCGTGGCTTCTATTGTTCGCTTGTTTTCTGGTTGCGTTATTCTCCTTTTTCACTATGCCTAGGTGCATACTATGTTTCGGTTCTTATCATTATTGTTTGAGTGTCTCATGAATACATCTCTGTATGTTTTATTCTGATCTATCATTTTTGTACTACTGGGTTCACCTATTTTTTGTATTTTAATTTCGATGTATAAACTACTAGGGCAACTTTGACTTTTCGCCTTTTATAAATGAGGCTTAGCAAAAACTAATGTCGTGGTGAATTTAACCGAGAGTAATTGAAAACCATTCTATCTGGAAGTGGTTTTCCGGATTTGTGTTTATAAACTGTATTTTTGACATTTTGAATCTCATTGAATGAAGATAATTTTCAACATTAAAAAAGACAACTGCAAAATTCTATATCGACGAATGATTGGTATTTGTTTGAAACATGACAGAAATGCTGATGGATTACGTTATGTATTTTTATTTTTGCACTTTTGAAAGCTAGGAAATAAACGTTTTTGTCTAAAATACTTGATAAGTATGCAAATTAACAAAAGCTCAGTTCGCGCCAGCTTGCATGAGTCCAGCTTACCAACAATACCAATAAAAAGAACAGGGAAGGCGACAAATTATGAGTATCTCTTCTTCGCTCTGGACACAAGCGGAACACATAGAACAGTGTCGCCGTTGTCAAGGCACCGTTTTAACTCATTTACTATTGATCAGCAAGCTTTATTAAAAAAAGTGACCAGCATTGCTGCTGAAACTAGAATTCATGCAATAAAGTAACGATTCGTTTCTAGCAGGGGTGAGCGTTCCGTGCATTGAACTTTATGTCTTACATGTGTGCAAGCATACATGTATCAGACTGTCCCATAATCCCGTAAGTGGAATAATATTAGCAGGATCAAAATGGGAAAGCCAGGAAGCACCCAGGCATGATAAATACAGGGTTTCAAGTGATAATCTTCAGCTTCATTGTATCTACAAAGGCAAAGTTTGAGTTGGGCATGGTGTTTTCCTTTCTGCGTATATATATATGAATGTAAATATTGGGTATATAGGGTAGAGCCCAAAAGTTGGTGAGAACGTAAGGCTATACATAATTGCTCCTTATGGCCCAACCCACAAATATCGAATAAAAATCGTAAGATATGTCCACGAGTGAAAATATTGTTCAACTTATATTGCATTTCAGTTGTGCTGTATTTTTACGTATCGAAAGTGGTCAATTCGGTTTATATCAGTTTTATAAAGGCATCATATGTACGTGCCTTTGTTAACGAAGCCCACCGTGATGTTAGGATGAGTATACAAGTGCTATTTCGCTATTGTGTCAATGAGGGGGTCATCTGCTACCATGAGAACGGTATAGGGAAAACGTTTAGATAAACATTTGTCACCGTTGCTGCTGTAGGCCTACTTAAAAATAGGAGTGGATGGGTGCCAGCATTTGCTCCCTGTACGGTGACGGTACGAGGATTATATATCGGTGGCACATTCATTGTTGCAGGCTGCGAGTACGGAGATAGGGCGGCCTGGTGCACAGACCTGAAGCCATGGCAGTGTTATGCAAATGAACAGGTGTGTTGTCGCACGTGCGAGAAGTACAAGACCAACGCCTTCAGTAAGTATGAGACTTCCATATTTAACTATAAGGCTTCTGGCTTTGTGAAATAGTAATGTAGCAACTACGTGCCTTCAGTGTCAGACTACGTCATGAGAATATACATGCATTCGCATAAAAAAACTGTAAGGACTGCAACGTTTGAATTATCATTTTTATATATGCAGAGCATTCCCAGTTTGGTCACAATGTGAAAGTCAGTAAGATATTTGTATACCTACCGGTCACTTCATCCGTGTGAATGATTATAAAAATTGTGAGGAATTATTTTTAGATGTTATATATAGTTGCATTAAAGGCACAATTACAAATTGTGCCCTGCTTCGATGTTTCGCAAAATGTATCTTTTCTTTTTTCAAACCAATAATTTTATATGAGTCAATTTATAAAAGTTGCAGCTGAATTTAAGCATTGAGAAGTTAATGATCAAAAATAGTTTATTTGACCATATCTCACAATTGGCAAAGGAGACTTTAGCATTTAGCTGCCATGATTCTTAGGACAAGATGGTCCATTGACCACCACGTTGAGTGTGATCAGTTTTCATTCATTTCCTCCGACCGTATTCAGACTAAATCTGCGAAGTGCTTATTTATGATGTATTCTTACGAGAAAATTAGGACAAAGCATAAACATGAACAACTCTCTCGGGTTTTGGTTTACATACCTTAAAGTATAGAAGTAATTGTCATCCATGATTTAACCCCCAAGGCTGGTCTTTTTATTGAGCTACTCCCTAAAATCATTGTCTCGAAATTGAGAGAGAGAGAGAGAGAGAGAGAGAGAGAGAGAGAGAGAGAGAGAGAGAGAGAGAGAGAGAGAGAGAGAGAGAGAGAGAGAGAGAGAGAGAGAGAGAGAGAGAGAGAGAGAGAGAGAGAGAGAGAGAGAGAGAGATTGCGGTTCTGTTGGACTCACTTACACAAAAAATAACAATGTTGCGGGGCATTCGATCGCATAGATTATTTTACCAGAAACAAGTACGCAACCATCTCATCGACGTGAAAGATGCAAGGCCGCTGGGTGTGTCCATGCCTTGGCGCCTGACAGGTGTAAGACTGGTTTACATGTGTGTCTTGGCTACAGTTCTCTCCACTAGAGTGGTTTCACATATCCGCATCACAAGATACTATTCCCTTATGATCCTCAACTTCCATGTACTGTTGGTGACAGCCAAACGTAAATCGGAAAACCAATAACACATTATTTGGTTGAACGTGTATATGGAACCATAAAGTGTTTTTGATGATTTTCAAAATCAACGCATCTAAGATCTATTATTGGTTGTCATTGTGGCATAAAGAGGGAAACAGTAGCACAAGTTGAGGTGAATTGCATGTGGCTCTCCTACTGCGCTGAAGTGTTTGCATCAAAGGCTGGTGATTATGATACCAATTAAAAACAAGGCGTGAATGAATGAACCTTTATTGCCTGTACCTTTATACATCATAAAGCCATTTTACCAGATACATTACAGTATCACATATTTAGTAATATACGTGTACACACAACGGATCGGACTGTTGCATATTCCACACGTAAACAATCAAAATAAGACTACAAGCATTGACATCTCCCTGCCCCCGAAAATGTTATACAAGAGCGAGTGAGAGTCCTGGTCGGGGGAATGATCACATGCAAAACAACAAGTCTAGCTCACTCGTAACTCATGCATCTCCAGTGTGTTACGATAAATATAACATGCCTGTAATTTTGACCATTTCCATCACAAATTTTCACACATTTTAAATTACTTCCACGTCGTCGTATTTCATCAATTCTGTTAACTTATATTCCGAAGTTATGTGTTCAAAATTAACACAGAATTCAGACAGTGTATCCATTACGTTTTTCTGGCTTCTTCAGATTTATGACATTTTAATAAATAATGATATGCATCATCGTTTTTGAGTCGTAGGTCGCACATACTGTAATTTATGGGTACTGTGACTGGCTTTGCATGTATACGATCTTCTACATTCAAAAATGTGCACTGATCCTCAGATGAGTTGAATTTCTTCTTTCATCCACTCTTTTCACTACTAGTAAATATTTCTCCATTTCAAATTTAAATTTAAATTTGTATATATTCTTAGCTCCTTTTCCGGTAAGGATTGGCCAGAAAAATCACTTTGCCCTTGAATAAGAAATATTTCTTGCAGTAATTTTTGTATCATATTAGAAGGAAAATCACGTTCGTCACCACCATCATTCCAACTATCTTTGCATTCGGTCCATGTCGAACAATTGCTAATAGTACAGGGTCAGTTGAGACTGATAAGATGGTAGAATTTTGCAGTTACATTAGTAAGCATCAAATAAACGCAAGCCCAGCTCGCCTTTATGGTCAGTATACGTACAGCACTTTTTGTCCATGTTCTAAAATGGCGACTACTGAAGCCCGTATGCCCCGCAAAGGAGGGGCAAGATTGGTTACAATACACATTTAATTCTATATATTGCATTAAAACAAAAACCGAGGATGCATAATATTACTTGTTGAATTATTTCCCGTACATTATAGCGAAGCTCTAGGGGCATATATATATATAGATAGATAGATAGATAGATAGATAGATAGATAGATAGATAGATAGATAGATATATACATGTGTATATATATATATATATATATGCGGCAATTCCTTAATGCTAGTGGATTTAAGTCCCCGATTCTGGATATAAATGCCGACTCAGTAAATATACTGCATAACCGTGTTGATATGGCACTCGCACATAACTACCTTCATTGAACCATTCTTTTTTAAGAATGGGGAATTGATCGAGTGGATATGTGCGTTTCCCATTTCAGCTAGGCGACTGGTGCCAAAGGTTGCAGGTCGAGTTCCGGTCGTTCTGAACATGATATATATATATATATATATATATATATATATATATATATATATATATATATATATAAAGAACTATGCTCGCTTTTTGGTTTTTTCCCATACCATATTATTTTCGAGGATTTGAGTTTTTAATTCAGTGCCAGTTTTTGCTCACAGTCTTCAGTATTTTAAGGAATATGATCTGGAAATGTTCCGAGCTCACCTAATAGATAGGGGCAGTGAGCTCTTACCATAAACACATATGAATATAGGATATAACAGAACAGTTAATCAGTAAATTATCCAATCAGAAGAGTGCTCAGTATCTATCCAACGAAGTTGATTTTGTTTGTCACCCCCTACTGCGCATGCAAACATGGGCGCAGCCATTGCGTTGTTTAGGCCGGGGTCATTTTCGCAGTTTTGTTTACAACAAAGTCTCAAACTCACCGGCTTTTACGGAAATCGTCAATTATTCATAACTGGGCCTCAGAAAACGTTGTTGGTAGAGTGTAATAAATGGCAACGATTCACTAACTTGCATCGTTAAGACATCGATGGAACGTGGACCTGGCAAGCACCCTTTTTGGGGATGGAAATGGGTTTCAGTGCAATAGAAAAAATTGATGGGTGTGAGGGTAACCTAAATAAACAATTTAAAGTATGTAGTATTTATTGCGCATGTTGCGTCTCACCTAACTAATATCTGCACACTGTGCAGTCACCAGGTCGCTACTCGGGCCTTCAAGATCGCAACTTCCAGTAGATAACACGTATCCCCCAGGGGCCTCAAAACGCCATTTTGCCAAAGCCTGCTCAGATGTGGTGTTGCTGCGCGACAATCCAACAATCACTCTCCGTACGCACTGCATCTCTGCCACAGGATACAGCAGTAGTTCAATGGCGATATAAAGATCTTGGGAACAATACTTAAATTTGTGGAACAGTGTCTAACAAAAAGAAAGGCTATACGGTAGATAATTTCGTTCAGCTGTTCAAGGTACTGTGGCCTCGCCCCTCTAGATTGGTATAGTAAATATGGCCGCTAAAGGGACCTAACGACCAGGTGCTACTGCCTAATCCACCGACGTTATTATCGATAATTTGTAATGCTGACACTCGGCTCTTAGTCTATGCCTAAAACATACATGTATTAGCGAGCGACAGTGAGCTTTTACCATTAACACATGTAAAGATACGACATACCAGAACGTTAAATCATCCAATCAAAAGTACTACTCCGTATCTAGTCTATGGATTTGATTTTCTTCGTCACCCCTGCTGCGCATGTGCACAAGGGCGGCTCCATTGCCTTTTGTGCATCCAGAGGAATTACCACACTTTATTTACACCAAAGTCTCAAAATTATCGCGATTAATGGTAATTTTGTCTATGTATTAAATGTCTGTTCAGAAAATGTCGATAAAGCGTGATAATGATACCGATTCACAAACTCGCATTTTGGAAACCTCGCTGGAAGCTGGCCTGTCAAACACGATCCTGGGGCTGGAAATGGGTATCTGCGGAATAGAAAAACTTAGGAGCTGTAAGGGTGACCTAAATAAACATCGAAGGTATGTAATATTTGTTGCACATTTTGCGTCTTACCTTAATTATGTTTGCAGAGAGCACAGTGTCCAGTGTGAGGCTTCTGGGAGCCTCCCAGATCGTAACTGACACTATATCCCTCAAGGTCCCTAAAAGGCCATGTGGCCAATGCCAGCGCACATTTGTTGTTGTCGTGCGAGATTCCAACATTCACTCTCCGTACCCGCTACGTCATTACCACAGGTTACTACAGTATTTCAATTGAGATATAGAGATCTTGGGCACAGTACTTAAATTAGTGGAACAATGTCTCAAGAAAAAGACTCTGCACGACAGATGGGTTCGTTCAGCTGCTCAACGGCCTCCACCATCTAGCCTGGCTTAGTAAATGGCCGCTAGAGGCACCTACCGACTAGGTGCTACTGCCTGATCCACCGACGTCGCATCTTAGACGGTGCCTACCACATATAAGCGAGCGATTAAGCCAGCTCTTCTCATTAACACATGTGTACATGTGAATATATGACATAACCAAACGTGTAATCATCTAATCTTCCTATTGTTATTCCTACAAAAAGGCGACTCAGTATCCGGTCTATGGATTTGATTTTCATCGTCTACCCCTGTTGCGCATGCGCAATAATGACAGATACCTGTGTTCTGAGCACACATCTACATTTCAGTATATCTTTGGTAACGATTCTCACAGTCAGACTTATTAGTAATCCATTTGTTATAGATTTAGATACTCATAAAGTGGAGAGAACCACAGTCAGCTTAAATAACTGAATTATGTCTTAATACCATATCAAACCTATTCAGCCACTGTCTATTGGAAATGACAGTTCACAAATGTTACGGTGCAAAAACAAAGACTGTTTATTTACTAGTAGACGGTTTACTTGGTTAAAGTTATCATTAGCTGAGTTGTAACATTTAATTCTTTCAACAAAAATACTTCTTGCAACAGCTGATAGAATAAAATATCTAAACCTTGTCGCAGTTCCATGATATATGCATATATATATATATATATATATATATATATATATATATATATATATATATATATATATATATATATATATGTATGTCTATATTGTTTACCCACATATATCTGTATGTGTGTGAATATCCCAAGAAATGTCGGGAAAAGCAATCAGCATGTAAATATATAATTTAAATGTTTTTATAACTGTAGGTACATGTATTGGATAAATAGTGAGATACACTCATTTTCAGAGAAGTACAAGTGAGGGGTGGACAGAATGGCATCCAACTGAAGGTTCAATTTGCCCAGAATGGCAATTTTAAACTTTAGTTTTTGAAAAAAAAAAAAAAGAGAAAATTCTTCAGCCCTCTCCCCAACCGTATGTCTGGTCGTCAATTTTTTTCCCTATCCATTTGCTTCATTTTTTTTCTGTTTCCTTCTCTGCTCGTGGTGTGTTGTCTACCCCACCTTCCACCCCTCCACCCTCCACCCAGTTTTTCCGGTATGGTCAGAAGCAGCCTAAGACACAGAATGGCCAAAGTCCCACCCATGCCGTGAATAAAAACATGTCGCTCTTTGATCCAAGATGAGTATAAATGAGTGACCAACTCCTGCCCGTCAAGCACTCTTCTCACTGAAGCAAACGATGAAACTGCAAGCCCATTTTGTTCAAACAGCCCCATGTTCAAACAATGTTGCTCCGGTCAAGGTGTTCGCACCTTTGGATCACGTAGCTAAACCACTTTGAGTCCCCTTCGAAACTGTCACTGCTGCGAGGCAGACCACAATGACAAACCTGCAGGTGGGGCAGTCTTTGACGTTATGCGGGTAAATAACTGGGTTTTAAGCCAATTAATATCATTGTACGTTGGAAACTATACATCAAGATTCCACATCTTTTTGACAAACAAAATCCACAGACTATCTGACAGGACTCATACATTAAGACATAAGACAATAAAATAACCATACAAAGTTAAGGTATACATATGTTCGTATTGAAACTTATTGAACCACGGAAAAAATAGTGGCCAACCCACAAACCCACAACGGGCTCCTTAGTGAACTAGATAAGAAGAAAGAAATAATACTTACAAGGGTTGCTAACATGTGGCAGCAAGAAATTAGCAATATGAATCAGCAGAGGGAAATGGAATATACTTGAATGGAACAGTCTGAATATAGAATGATGAATTACGTCAAAGATGTTGATTGAAATGTGTTCGACGCATTGCAACCAAAACTGATCCGGATGGAAAGCAGTATTCACGTTTAACAGTATTGCCATTACGACCAACAATATAGGAAAAAGGGCCTCAAGTCTTTCAACGACAATTTCTCGGAGTGAAATTTTCTGCTTATCCATCAATTTTGTAAACAACGTGAATTAAAAGGTATTTGATCGATCGCCTTCCAATAATCGTCTTTTGAAAGATACATGTATTGTCTATGAATTTTTAATCTGTTCTTCCGTCAGATGCCTCCTTCCAAGATTTTGTAGCGCACAAAAGTAACTGTGGATGTTTAAAATGATGATCAAATGATAGAAAACACGATTCCTGCATATCGGTCTATACTTGAGTTCTGCGTACGTTATGAACTTTCCCATCGATTATGTTTTAAGAAATGCTAACAAAATGTGCTACTTGACACCTCTTATAAACTAGCTTTTAAAATTCTTCAAAATTTTTGTATCGTTACAAAACTTATTCCCTCACAAATTTAAATATCGGTACAATAAATAAAATGTATGGTTTTGTTGGTGATATGTGAAACATAGTTCATCTATGTAAAGTCAAAGTTGCGAAACCGTTGCGCCCTGCTCAACCCCCTCCGTTACCTTAAACACTTGAAACCTTCCAGGATATGCTACGTTCAATTTAAAGGACCTTTCACAATTATTACAGCTTGATGCTAGGAAGCAACTTTGTTACTGTAGCTGTGGTTAAGGTCCTACCCAACAAAGTATACCCGTGTATTGTAATACCCTTTAATTACTATCTTTAGAAGACTGCACGTAGCAGGTCCGACAGGACAAACAAGGGCGTGGGTTCTGACAATTTTGGCAACACGTTCAACAGCTGCAGCGTATATGTAAACCATGTTGCGAATACACTCAAATAAGACAAAGTTATAGGAACTTGTACAGGCTCCCAAGGAGAAAGTTAGCACGGATTGTTCAACAGTGTGTAGAGTCCTTTGTCGACCAAACAGGCCTTACTGGTACATATTGAAAATGCACAACTACATGTAGCTGCACATCACCTTCACTGGCACATTTTCCCAGATACATAAAGTAAAGGCTTATATCTAGTGCCAGCTGAACTTACAAAAAATGCCATTTCTATGGAATATGCAAGAGTTAGAAATTAGAAAAATGTTTTACTTTTTAATATGTTATTGTTTTCAAATGTAATTTTTGCATGTGAAAAGGTATACGCCATATCTCGGTGACGTGTGAACCGTGGTTATCTTGACATTCTGCGTGTGTTTCCGTGTGTGTGTGTGTGCGTGAGAGAGAGAGAGAGAGAGAGAGAGAGAGAGAGAGAGAGAGAGAGAGAGAGAGAGAGAAAGAGAGAGAGAGACGCACACGCAAAATATCAGTTTAAATTCGAGTTTTTGAAATGGTCTCTTCGTTGACACTGCGTGGTTCACTGAGGGATGCAAAAGGCGGATTGTTCATTATTAAATTGCTTGCTTTTAGTATTTATACATGTTGTGCACCTTTTCAGTCATGCCATGTCATAACTTAACTGTTCACAGTAATTAATGATTATGTAAGTAAGTGGAAACGTGACATTTTTCAAATGGCGGAAAATCCACACTAGTAACAAATATATCTGCCAATTAAGTGCAGTTATTCCCTGTTTAAAAATAAATGAGCTGTGTTTAGTATTAGACATGGTAACATATTTATGTTCTCTATGTGGAGTTTACCTGTACAAAATTTAATGAAAAAAATTGGAAAATACCTGCTTCCTGTTAGAACACTTTATAAGTTCATTCTTCTTCTTTTTCTTCCTTTTCTTCTTTTTCTTCTTTTTCTTTTTCTTCTTCTTTTTCTTTTTCTTCTTCTTCTTCTTCTGCTTGGAACGGTGCACTTACAAATTATATTGACATAGTAATCATCTCAAAGAGTCAAAAGCATTTGTTAAAGTTAATAAGTACTACTGTACGCAAGTAAATTTCACGAGTTGCTGAATTTTCTTGGTGTGTAGACACTGTCTCGAAGTAAAAGGAAGTAATTTAATATGTGGCCTATTCTTTTCTGCCGCAATATCCTTGTCTGTGCTCTGTCAGTGTCCAGTTATTCCAGTCATATTAATGATTCCTCACTTCAAGTCACCATGCCCCGTCTGTTGTGCATAGATAATACTGTATTATTCTCTCTGCGGATATTAATCAAAGGACCAGCTTGGACATTTTTGCCGGAGCTCCCAGGCTTCTAGGGAGACGCACAGGAAAAACAAGAGTAACGCAAGGGGTATCAATCTGCAAATATTATGTCTATTGCCTGTCCTGGTGAATACTGTGCAGCCAATTTGCATCAGTGTCGCGCCAGGTGAATAAAAAAGTTAAGCATGCGTGTGTATTTTTTCCCTGTACTGTAGTAACGCATGCGAATTAGCTTGCACGTTTGGCTTTGTTCCCGTGGGTGCTCCAGATCAGCTCAACGGCGCTGGTGAATGGCAAACATAGCCATCAATAAATTCCTAAGGTTCCATGCAGCACTTAATCAAGCGATTGGACTCCAATGACTGGGGTCGTCCGGTAATCTTCGCGCGACCATCTGCTGGTCGCTTGGCACTAAAATATATTTTTCCTCTGTTTGAGATGAAACAATAATTTCATAGTGTCCGGCAAAAGAATCACCTTGGGGGGGGGGGGGGGGGGGGAGGATGGCTAAATGTACCGCAGATCAAGTATCATAAGGGCCTATATGTATTCGCTTCAAAAGATTCTAATATCACAGAAAGAGACCTGAACCGTCAAAAATCTGTCTAATTTGTCAAGAAATGCACAGGCAAGCAAGAGGGAATACCACTGCAAATGACATGAACAGAGAGCGCATAATTGGTCATCGTGAAAACCGTGAAGTGTCATCAAAATGTCATAGGAACTTTGTCTTTTTTGATACAATCACACATGTTCAGCAGTAAAAACATTATATAGCCAAGTGGTCCCGTAGATGAACCTCCAAACGTCGTTCTATCTATTCTTGACGAGCACATTGCCACTGAATAGAGGGTTATCTTTGCGTCCATTCAGCACACAGAACTATCATTTTGAGACAAATGGTTCTGCCCTTCGTGCACATTACACAGACAGATTGATACTCTGCGATGCCACTCTATCGCACCAAAGACGGAGCTGGAGAGACCCTCGTTGATCAGACATACGGCGTGGAACACAAGCCCGTTGAGACCCTGATAGAGAAAAACTTGGCTTGCAACATTTCATTCGAGACGATTCTTCTTCAAAATTGTGTTGTTATGTCGAATGATAAACAAGTTTACTCAAAGGTCTGGCATCCTAAAAAGTTCAATGTATATATGACATCCTTTAATGGTCACAAGAGTTTCCATGACCATCGTTACCCATCATGTATGTACTCAAATCCTCCAGCTGTGTCGACGATTGGCCGTCCCGTGGGACATATAGCACGGAGGTTCGCTCTGTCCGCATTGATTGGACTGAAGCTGAAAAGTTAGTCTGAAGTTGGGATTTGCCCAGCCAGCGTCGGATTCTTTCCATTGTACAAGCTGTGGTGCTAACCGTGTTATATTGAAAGCTTCTGTCTGAAGAGGCGCAAGGCGAATAATTTTGATCCAATGTTCCTCGTCTATTGGCTTATATATCGAGAAAAAATTTACCTGCTTGTAATTCTATAATGATATCGGGTCCAAATAAAATCTTCTGTGACACTGTAATCCTCAAAATATTACCAATATTTTTTCTTAAAAAAAACTTATGTAGGGTCTCTTTATAAACATATCCAGGGGCAAACTTTTGCAACAAACTAACTATACACAAGAGCACATTCAGAGACAAATATGTCTTGTGGTGACAGTTTGGTGGTTTATTGGAAACAGAGGTCTTGTACATTACTTAACCATAGATGCAATACAGAAGCGGAGCCAGCGGTACTTCCGGAAGACAATTTTGAGGCCAGGAAACAGTTTTATTGGCTTCCAGAAGTGCATTCAATTAGTGGGGGCCTCCCCTCCCACACACACACCCGCCTTGTAGAGCACGGACGCCCCCAAAACCACGACCTCCTAGCTAGGCTCCCCCCCTCCCCAATCCTGGATCCGCCGACACTTCCCGCGCGAAGTATAAAATCAAAATGCTAGTCAAAACAGGCCATGTTCTTGCTGAAAAAATAGTTCAATAGGAATCCCGTGCTTCAAGTAAATATACAAGGGTTTTCTCCGAATCAACTGGTGTTGCCAGTGAAACATATGTGAGTTGAGTTCTACATCAAATTGTATGAACCACTGGACATTCGTCACATCCTTGTGTTAGAGATGGTACATGTACATTTTTAAAGTCGAGGCAGCACTCGATGTACTCATTTTAGCTGTAGTTTGCAAGTTGATTCACAGAGCACTTGGTGAAACTCATGTATATATGCGACATGCTTAGGGGTGATATCAGAGCAATCAGCAATACCGTTAAGTATCTCTGTTTCCAATTTTAGGATAAACATTAGAAAATGATTTTTTTGGGAAGTTTTAAATTCATTCCACGACCTTCGGATAATGATTGTTAGCAACATTATCGACACAGCAATTTCAATTATGCGTACATGGCTATTTTGGAAGAATACAGACTCCGAATATGCCATTAAACACATTTGGCTGAAACTGATGGAAAATGATTGCTATATCTTTAAAATGTGAATCTGCACTGTAACCAGCGTCTATAAAGATTAGTTCATGCAATTATTGTTAGTGTAAATGTACATGTGGTGCTGGAGGAGCCGACGTATTTAGTTGAAATAGTTAGGTTGGTGTGTAGGGGACCTGCTGAGCAGATTGTACCTTGATTGCTTCTGATTGTATATTAGACTTCGCTGCGAAAAGCGCTAGACTGGGGAGCAGAAGGCTACTTCGCAGACAAGTAGGTGAACAGAAAGACGGAAAGACGTTTATAGCTATGAGTGATGTTGGCTACATAAGGAAGCAATGAAGACTTTGCAGTATCAGTGATTCGATGCTGTTGTTAAACCCATCCACTGCTGATTATATAAGTTGTGTTTATAAGAAATGCAATAATGATTCCAAATATAAAGTACATGTGGCATCTTATCAAAAGACATATCATTTAAGTGCCAGCAAGGCTGCAAGTCTCGAGAAAACAGGTTGGTCCCGTCCAAAAGGTTATCGATAAACGGGTTAATTATGACTGTTGCAGATTGTACGTATGGGGACAAGGCCGACTGGTGTTCTGGGATTCAGCAATATCAATGCTGGCGCAATGAGGATATATGCTGCGGCAAGTGTTCCCAAATGGTCATCAACAATCCAGGTGTGTATGCTCAGCACAACTTGCTTACTCTCTGTATTCTTCCACCCCTTGATTTTTCTCAAATAAGGACACCAGAATCATTACACGTTTGTTTTCTTAGCTACCAGTTGGTAGTCCCCAGTGCTTTTTTTCAAGGGAGCAGTCTTTATTTATTACGAATATTTCATACTTTCATTTTAATATTGGCACAATGTTGTTTGTAAAACTTTGTAATGTCTTTATCAGGTTTTTATTTTTTTATTTACTCCCACTTCTGCCTCTTCAAGTTCTCCAACAGTTATTTTAAATTCTAATATTTGCCAGATTGACTTTCATAAGTAGGGCCTACTGGTTATCTCTCAGCCAGGACCTACAGTCCTACCAATTATCTCCGGCTGCAAATTGTGGGTAAGAAGAGAATTTTATGTTTTGGCTGCCAGCGAACTCCTTCCATTCTGAACTCGACCTTTTTGATATTTCAAGCGCATTGCGATTCAATGACTGAGTAAATAAAAAAAAATGTGTTAAATTTATATATATTTGTGTGTGTGTGTGTGTGTGTTCCTACATGTCTATTCTAAAAGGAATTGCTCACTATTCTTTAATCATTGATCTCAGTTCCCAGTTACTAGTACCTACATGTAAGTCTTACTTTAACCAGTTAATTATAAGGACTTCTTATTCTCTTGTTTTTCCTGCCAGTCACCATTTCATGCAAGCCAGTTATTTATTTCTAGGGATTACTCGTAATTATCTGATATTCCGAATCAGTTATTAGTTGCCATTTCCTAGATTTTACTTCAAGAGGATAGACGCGTTTCGTCTGACAGTAACCAGTCCCTACGTATTCTGTAGGGATAGTAGTTTTTGTCATATCGTAGATTTCTGCTACATTTTTCGAAGATCTTGGTTACTCGAACCCAGTGCCTACTTGTCAGTTATATTTTTTCTTATGAAACACTCATTACTCTCTTATCGTCGTTGCCAGTTCCCAAATCCTAGTTCTCAGTCCCCGTTTTCTAGTTTCCTGATCATACTCGCCAATTACTTCCACTTTAAAATACTCGTTAATCTATTATTGTTGCTGTCGGTTACCAGTTCCCAGTTTTCCGTTCCTACTAGCCAGTTTACTTATTTCAGAACAAATGCTCATCATCCTCTTCTCTTCGACACCAGTTATCAGTTCCTACATACTAGTTACTTATGCTAAAGGTGCTGGGAAATGTAACCGGTATCTATGATGAGTGAATAATTAGCATTACCTTAATAATATGTAACCATTAGCAGCTGGTGTTGCAGACAACTCAACATTACAGTTTCAGTGAAAGAAAAATTCGCCATTTTGTTCCGAAAAGAATTTATAATAATAATAATAATAATAATAATAATAATAATAATAATAATAATAATAACAACAACAACAACAACAACAACGACAGCAATGATAAAGGTGAGCGGAAAGCCGACAAACCTCGGAGCATAGGGAGCTGACTAGAAGCCAAAACAAAAAATTGGTCACCAGTTGACAGCTTGAAGCTGGAGACCAAGGATAGTGCCTAGCTCAGAAACAACGACCAGCCATGATTTCTTGTAGCTAGTGGAACTCAGAGTAACAGTGGAAGAACTTACAGCGGGAAAAGTGGAAGAGGTGAGATAATTAGGAACTGCAAAAGAGATTGTAATGTGTGAAATATTTTAGATAAAACCAAAACATGAAATATCTTCGTTAAACAATTACTGGTCCTTTTAGAATAAGGAACTTGGAACTAGGAAATGGTAGCTAAGATAACAGACGTAATCATAGCAGAAAAAGTGTCAGGGTAGGGAGTAAGGTTGGTAGTCACTGTCGTACGTGTGTTTTAAAGCAAACCTACTGTTCTATTTCTGCATCAACTTTCATCCGTTTACTTACAACGTCATTTGATCTTTCTTTGATTTATATGTCTTATGCCCCTCTTTAACTCTCATGCTAGATAATGCATGCAGTCAGCCATAGAAGTTGTGTTTGAACAGCCCTCTTGTCAAAGCCAGGAAGCATTATGCAAATAGTGACGTGTCGGACTTTACTTCCACTGTTTGTTCATATTGTGCCAATGTCCCACGGGGATATTTGTCCCACATTATAGAATTACGGTAACGAAGCCTAATGGAAGCAATGTTGGCATAACGCACACATCGGTGCATGTGACAAATGACTTCTTTTCTATACTGACAGCGTTCTTGTTGAAGCCTCATATTATATCGTTTGCCATATATATCAGTTTCACGAACAAAATATTTCAATCAATTTTCTGAAACCAGATCGTTGTCTTTCTTGTTTAAGCATATATATATATATATATATATATATATATATATATATATATATATATATATATATATATATATATATTATTCAATTTGAGGGTAGCTCTGCATTATTTATCTGCATTTGCTGTGCAACGTGGAGGCAGCTGACACAGCTAAGAATAATCTACCGGTCACGAAAACATGGCATTTACATATGTGTGCTGTTTAAGGACTTTTTTTTAACCCGTAGAAAAGACTATTTTGTGCTATGTACACGGATACAAGCAGATTGGAAATCAGCTTTAGATTGTTGAGGATAGGCGAGCAGGATCTGTGTCCTGGAGGCTTGGTTAAAGTAAGATGCTTTCCTCTGGTTATTATTGGATGGATTACTGTGGCGGCAGCATTGTATTTCAGCTTCTATGCTATGCTTATCCAAACAACGTTTAACGAGCACGCCAAGCAGAGCTTTGAAAATACTGCTCCTTCACGGGTGTAATGTAACACACTGTGCGTTGCTTCATATGTTATCTTTGCTCTCATGAGTGGATACATTTCAGGAATGAAGAAACTTAATAATGTTTGTGGCAATAATAAAATATCTTATATGAAATTAGGAATCTTCTGCATTATGTACCGTAAGAAATTGTCACAGTGAGTGAAATACTATATATATTCAGAATGTCTAGAGATAAAACAAGTACTTGAATCGGTAACTTTACAGAGTTATAATAGCGAGAGAAACACTAAATCCAAGACAAGTGGTTACACCGAAATACTTCAGCAGCAGGTGTTAAAAGCACATTGCCTTAATGCTGGTCATAGGGTAAGGACTACATCACAGTAGCCATAAGAATGTAATACAATGTCAACTTATTGTGGACAGAAATAGTGTACGGTAGAATTAGGTCTGCTTGCGATACACATCAACATTCAGCTGAGCTTATCCCTATCCAATCAATCATACTATAAAACCACTATCCTCTCCCTGTTGCCTTCAAGCACTGTCGTTATTGGCTTCGTCTCGGTATGATACATGCAGCAGTGTAGCTGCCCACGGGCCCAGTAACGTATTTTTTGGTGGGCGACAATGTTGTTTAATAATGCGTCATGAGCTATATTTGTTTGGGATATCATTGTCAACAGTAATCACCTTATTTTGATCATCTCTGACCCGTTCACATATAATTCCTCCAAGATCTAATTTGTATTATCTGATGATAACAAACTTATCGTTTTTAAATGAAAACAAAAGATGTCTTAATGGACAGTGTTTCTCTAGGTCAGGTTGGAGTTTGTTGTTCACACTATGGCTCTACATGTATAATAAACTGATTGCAACGGTATAGTGCGTATGGTGGACCAACGATATCCAGTGGGAATTCCACACCTCTGGGTAAAGTAGGTCATACAGAAGTACGAGTGTCCTGATGGAGTATTTAATTCAAAAATGCATGCTAGAGTATTGCGTTCCAGCTTACCGACTTCCATATACAACCTAATATTTTTGTCGCCACTGGCGCAAAATGGTCAGAAAAACGTTGCCAAGCAGAAACCAATATGCTGCATTACATGTGAAGATGCTTTGCTTGCCTGCCTACCGGTGTACTATGCAGGAAAAACCTTGTTTACCTGGGTGCACTGTGTATCCACATGGCGCACGACAAAATCCTGGCTGAACATGACTGTGCACAATATTGTAACAAGTCTTTTTGCATAGTTCCCAGTGAGGAGGTGTTGTCTAATTATGCTCGAATGTAAAGCAACGAACAAGAAAGAAACATATTAAGTTACATTGGATGAGAAAATTGGTGGCAGATATAACCTATTTCATACGATAGGAAGTGGAAGCGTGCTTAAGCACGAGAGTCGGTGCCTTAGGCCGAAGCGTTTGTTTAATGCAGTGGTCCCTTGTGTCCTTGCTTTGGATGATATCCACAATTTTTTGTCTGCCACGACACACCAATATATTCATTTGTCCAATATGTGTACTAACCACCAGCCCAGTGTGACGCATGATGTGCGCTGCCCAATTGTGGTTTCTGAGGTAACATATGCATGAAATATTAAAAGAAATACCCATTTCTTCGCAAACAGATTCACTGTCTCAGTTTTGCGTGGTAATGCAATTTCGGCAATATAAAAACCATATCATTGCCTGCCGAATACGGATAAGCAAGGGCATAGCATTCTCATTTTGGTTTTCATACGACGATCAGGTCGGTTATATATTGAGCAATTCAGATTTACATTATCTGATATTTTGTTCATAACAAGAAACATAGAACAAATATTTGCCGAGCACCATGTCAACAAAAGTGTGACATTTAGCGAAGACGGGTTGTAAACTGACTTATCACCCACTATGTGGAAAAATGTAAAAAGCACTTTGAATAATATTGAAGGGAGGGATGCCAAATATTTAATAAGGAGTGTTGTATAATGCCTTTCGTATCAGACATTGTTTCTATACATGGGTACCCAAAAATTTTGTTCAAAAATTATATTATAGAAATTGCTTGAAGCTGTCAAAAGTTATTTCCGCGTTTGTATACACACCTATAATTTCACATGCATGTCAAGAATCAATATATATTTAAAAATCAGATAATACGTTGGATTTGTCGGGCTGAGCCGATTCCCTTGGATCGTTTAATTTTAAAGTACATTTTATAATTATTTGCATCAATATGTTCAATATAAGAATTCAAAAATGCTCTTGGCGAAGCCTCTGTCCAAAGCGACGTTTTCAGTTTTGCTTATACAAAACGTCTTCGAAAGGAACGTCTGCTCTTGAATTATTTTATTTTCATTGAAATATTTGCGTATTTTAGAATGTAAATATGGCGATATTGCTCCGTGGTGTCAGACCCTAAACCTACGAGCATGCTACTATTACGAGGCCAGCTGCTGCATCTCATGTCCAAAACGACGCACGGGAATTCCAGGTATGTATAATGCATACTTATAATAAATAATGTGCGTACAGTAACAAAATGATATAGTATCATTTCAACAATAAACAACACAGGTTTATTTTCTTTGCTGGACGCCATTCTTTTTGTCCCAGGCTTACCCAAAGCTTTACTTTGAGTGTTGCATTTAACACAAATAAATTGAGACCATGTTAATAAATGCATGTTCAGATTCTCATGAATTATGATTCAGTACAAATGCATTGAGAATATATAAATAAATTCACATTCACATTTTTGTGAGTTATCAGTGAATGTTTTTAAAAAGTTGCCAAATAATGTCAAGCCGCTGAAAGTGTCATCAATTTTTTGTTGGCGTGCCACTGAAGCGACCTGCTGACCTGTGGCTGGGAGAGATTCCATAAAATTGACACCAAATTATTATAGAAGCAGCTTTTACCAGTGCAGTGCATAAAATGAAGAACAGTAGAGGAATGGAGAAATCTTTGCGCTAATAAAAAAAAAAGTTTAGGAAGACTGAGTTTTCTCTTAAATTTTGTATTGGTACTCACTTTATTAAAGAGAGGACTTGTGTTGGGTTAATCTTCTGCATATTGCAAAATTCATCGGTTTAGTAAAATATGTTGTGATCCCTTGAATACCTGTCCATGACGTCTTCTTTTATAATATTTGGTATGGAAAATTGACAAAATGTACCTTTTAAAAAGTCACAAATATAGCGGTCATGGCGATGAGTGCCAGAATAGCCCCTGTTCACAAGGTGGAGACCATTTGTTGTCATAGAAGCACCCAGTTGTGCTCTAAAATTTTCATATGATAGTTTACACAAACGTAGACATTCCACACTGTGAACAGTGCAAGGGTAGGTGTCAGACTTCTTAGGCATCTTTATATCTTCAAATTCAGGGATACTGAAACTATTTTATGAGTTTTCTATCTTGAAAAGGCATCATAAATACATTTTCCATGCGCACGAAAGTTGAAAGTACACACACACACACATATATATATATATATATATATATATATATATATATATATATATATATATATATATATATATATATATATATATATATATATATATATATATATATATATATATATATATATATATATATATATATATATACATATATATTGTATTTGGGTCTTTTTGCCCAGAACCACTTCCTAGTAGTCAATATCCTATTCCGCAGTTCGAACTCTTTACTTTCCATAAGCTAACCTGTCCCTGTCTAACTTATATACATAGCAGTACTATTGTCCATATTGCACACGTTCCTCTGTAAAATTTTGACATAGGCTGTACCAGCCCAAATAAACTAAAGGGTCTTCAGCGGGTAAATACTCAACATGTTTCGGAGCGTTTTACCCGTACATGTCTCTCTGAGTAGCGGCTCCTTGTCTAAGCTAAATATTCAACAAAGACAGCGCACATAATAAAGAATAAATAAGAACGTGGCAAATGATGAATTAGCTAAATACGTGAAGTTTTGCTTATAAATGCAGAGCTTCATTATAAAAGAGGAACACCTGTCAAACAAACCATAATTACTAAATTTGTATAGTACATGTTCAGATAAGAACAATTTGACTTACCCCTGAACCAATATGTACCCTTACTGGCTGGACAGCTTATCCTAGTTAAGCCACCCGCCAGTGTATAACTGAAGTGGAAACAAGCTGGGGCCTTATATTCAGTCCCAGTGATAGTAAAATAAACAGTTGCAACTAGACCACCTGTACAAACCAAGGGAAATCCCAACAAGGACTGCAACAATGGACATCCTGCACCAGAAATGTAAAACAAACTCTGCGATGACACCTACCCCTCAAACAATTAAGCTCTATTTAACTGCCAACTCTAAGTCAATGTATCAACTTAATGTGTCAGGTTTGTGACATTTGAGAAAATACTGTCAATTTTGAGTAAATGTGCATTTAGGCATGTCAGAAAAGAATGAAAGTCATTAGCATTTATGTCAAAAACATGTTATCAAAACAATTTTTCTTAACAGGATTTTGAGTACAATGAGGCAAGCTTGTAACTGTCGTCAGTAGCAGCTTGCTACCTATAGCCCCTGCGGGTTTGACCTAACAGAAAACAAGCTAGCCTAAAATGTCTGAAAGGTGAACATTAAAACAGAATGATGCCAAAGACAAAGCTAAGTAGCAAAACAGACAAGTCTAAAAACTGTAAATTATTGTAGCCAAACTTTCTAATAATCTTTGGATATTAACAGCTTAATTATAGGGCAAGTCAGAAAAGAATGAAAGTCATTTGTATTTAAGTCAAGAGAATGCAATGAAAATATAATATTTCTTTACCTGATATCAAGCACAACTAGGCAAGCTTGTAACTGTCGTCAGTAGCTGCTTGCTACCTATAGCCCCTGGGGGTTTGACCTAACAGAAAACAAGCTAGCCTAAAATGTCTGAAAGGTGAATATTTAAACAGAATGATGCCAAAAGATAAAGTTAAGTAGCAAAACCGACAAGTCTAAAAACTGTAAATTATATATATATATATAAATATATATATATATATATATATATATATATATATATATATATATATATATATATATATATATATATATATATGTGTGTGTGTGTGTGTGTGTGTGTGTGTGTGTGTGTGTGTGTGTGTGTGGTTCAGGTTTAATAAGGGCAAGCTATTAAAGCCCGAAAATACTGTCAAGTTATATTTAAAATAAATCTTCAATAGATAGTATTTTCTGGTTTTTAATAAATTTTAGATATGCAGACATAATTAAATATTATAAGACACACGGAGGCCCATGTGCGGGCTGTGTCACCCTTTAAATGTATCAGGCAGGGTGTGACACAAACAGGGATCTCCGGGAAAAATGTTGACAATAGTGAATGGCCCATTAATCAAACGCGTTTTGAATGAAGATTGTAGATCCCACCTGTCAGAATAGGATGTGCAAGGTCGAAGTCTTTCCACGCAATCTCATGACAAAGAACAAAAATAAATAATTTTTGATGCCTCTGGCATAGCCAAAGTATAGATAATCTGTATTATGTTGCAGGTTGTGATTATGGAGACACCGCCAACAATTGCGAAGACTGGCATTGTGAGTTTGAGGACAATCGGCCAATCTGTTGCCAGACTTGTGCAAACAGTAACATTACTGTCCGTACAACAGCAAAGGCAGGTCTTGTCACTAGCTATCGGGGTCCTAAAGTGGAGGGATTTACCCCAAAGCTCAAAGTGGAAGTAAACAGGACTAGACCGCCATTGGTTACAAGTGGGCCGGTGGCAAAGTTACCGACCTGGGTAACTGGGACCTTAAGGGGGTCAGGTTCACCCGAATCTACAACACCCAGGCCCAACAAAGATATGGGACAACATTCGACAAAAAGTATCATAGAAATATTAAATCCCAAGACACGGATGAATATAACATTTCCAAGCAAGTCCACTAAAGGTGGCACAACAAGCGTGGTGTCTGCCAAAAATGAAAATATTTGGCGGAGGAATACTACATTGGTGCCCAGCGTCATTTTCCCCAGCGCATCGACAAAGAGTGACATGGCTTCTACTGCAGACACATGCCATCAATGGTATGGGTGGGCGGAGCTATCTGGTATTTTTATGTGCTTGTTTATATGGAAGCAGTGATACCCTCTGTGGTGAATAAGAGGTTCTGCATGGCATAAGTATAGGATCACAGAGAAATGTCGAGCATAAATACAGAACGGATTTCCTAGTGCTTTCAATACAAATGACGATCGTAGATTTAACTGTTTCTTTACAATTGACAAAATATTATGAAGATACAAAGCGACTTGGTCAGAACACATACCTTTGGATAGTTCATACAAGTCGACTTTTCACGTGGGCCGTTTTGCCATACACGAGTGTGGAATAGGGTAAGCTTTATTTGTTAGAAGTAAACCTTTTGGAAAGGATCACGGTAATAAAGGGACACAAGTTTCATTCATAACAAGCTCATGTACCTGGTTGATCGTATTAGTAGTCATTTCAGACATTTCAAGTGATATGTGCCAAGACAAATACCAGTGTCAACCGTCCCGCGCCGACATGGAGGTGTCCACAGACGACTCTTATGGAAATGGAATGTAAACACCACTTGCCGTCTTCTAAGACCCATTTTGTTGAACGAAAGAAAGGGGGGAATCTGAATTGTTTGCTGTGGTCGTACCGTAATGATTTTAAAGAAACATGGGAATATATTAACATGCGACGTTGGAATAACATGATGTATATAAGCACGTGTTCTGGTTCCAATGAAGCAGCGCATGGTATGAAACACAGACGCTCGAATTATCATACCACACTGACACTGAATGGATGTATTGCCAAACCATTTGGTTTGCACTGCAGTGAGCAATAAGGTGTATGGAAGTGTATCTTCCCCAAAGACACTGAGTGTCTGACAAGTGACAGTTGAACGTGCATTAATGGCATACAATATATGCCCATGTGCAAATATTTAAATTCTATGCATATGTCACATAGAATACATTTATGGCGTAACAATTATAAACATAAAGAGGCATGCATAATGTCGATCATGATACTGCCATTCATCATGTAGGAATAGATGAATTGACGCATTGCGTAACACTTTTTTTGGACCATCATAATTTTGTTCTCACTAGTTAAACATGCATAATTTACCTTTTATGTTCCAGGCCAGGCTGTACATATAAACTTTTAAGGCACCATATATCCAATAGTCGCCCTGTGGCTATTCCCCCTTGTCATCTACGGATAACTTATATGAATGTACGTTACAAGCACTTCCCTGTTGCATTAAACCCGGTCACTAATAGAAGAATTGTGATGCGACCGCCACATCGAGCCCTTACAACCCACCGATGATGCAACTGAAGCCATCTTTCCTGCTTTAATATTATATCACACAAGGTACTTCGAGGGGTCAATGATTCTCAACATGTCTGGGCCAAAGGGGATGGCAGGGCATAAGGGAGTGCTTAATTTTGGCACCTTGACATATGCTTAGTAATAAACTTAGGTGTCCATATTCTACAATTTACTGTACATATGGATCATCTTTCAAATCAAATGATAAAAATGACCTAATTTAATTTATTTCAGATTTAAGAGGAAAAGAAATTTCTTTTGAGGATCGACCATTGTTGCTCCACTACCTGAAGCAAAAAGGCACATACCAGAGGGGGTATCTGGAACCCTTGTTCCACATGACCCGTTGGTATGTACCACTTAACATCCATGTATGAGACAAAAGGTTCTTTTGCCTACAACCGCAAGAGTCCTACATTACAAAGTATTATCTTTAGTTTCATGACCCGTGCGCAAGCGTAGATTTAGCAAATTACTGAATAAACCACATAAAAAGACTAAATGTATGGACTTTACTCCTGTACAATTAATGTCAGTGCCATTGTTTAAGAATAGACTTCTACCTAGGTATGTGGAAAAAAGACGCATATTTGTTACCATATAGATAGGAAAATATTAGGATGGCTTTTAAATTTAGGACAAGAATTACTCAAACCAGATATGAAATTAAAAACACTGAAATTTCATACCATATAATTATCGCAAACAGTTTTTATTCATTCATATTTCACTTTTTCAACGTTCCTTTTTCGAACCAGTTCCCCTCTCTCAGCCTTCCTTTGTCTAGCCAGTTGTTTTGCAACCCTCTTTTTCTAGCTGCCTGCTCTCGCTCATTCCTCTTGTGTCTAGTTGCCTATGCTTTTTTTCAAATTTAGCTCATTTTGGATCCACTAGATACGTTTTGTGGGGATTACTGGTCAGAATCACTGTCTTAATATGACGTTTGTTTGGATGGTTGTTGTCACAAGGATCGGCTTCAGGCAGAAGGGTAATGTCAGAGGGAATTATGGATTTAAACTGCCAGTGAGATGAAGATTGACGTGACATTGCTAGTTGATCTGGCATGTCTGACATTGGTGGTTTATCTGACATATCGGACAGTTCTAGTTGACCTGAAATGTCTGATGTTGTAGGATGATTAGAGACGTCACATGTTGTCAATTGACCTGGTTCATCAAGCTTGACATGTTGACCTGGGACTTCAGGTGTGGCAGGTTGATCTAGGAATTCAGGTGATGTTCCAGACACAGTATTCATGTTGATTCAGAAGAGCCAGGCAAGCGTTGTTCCATCAGTCTGTGAGTTACGAAACATCAAACTCGTGTTGGTCAAAGATATCTCTGTTTATTGGATAAAAACATGTGCTGTGAAACCCATTTTCTGCTGTCAGGGCGTTTGCTGCTCTTATAAATGTGTTGCAAAAGAACTCAAAGATCTGAAATGCTGAACCTACTTGACCAGGGTGGTTTCACAGCCATTTTATAGATGCTGATCATAATATGTTGACATTTGCTTAATAAAGCTCACATCTGACAGCTGCATTTTATCAGAATAGTGTGGAGGTATACAAAGTAACTCTACACCATTTTCTCTGGTAAAATCGATAACCTCATGTTTCATAGTGTGTGTTGAGCGGCCTTCATTTAGATCAGCAGAACTGGGTCTTCCTTGATTGTCCCTGAAAAACGAATGAAATACTGGAACCAGTCTGAGAATATTTGCAACCACATCCACCGACTATTATGGCATGTGTACATAGATACTTGTGGCGCCCCATTCAAAAGTTCCATCGTCACTCTTACCCGATGGAAGTTGCCGACATTCAACAGACACCAGACCTCCTGCGTGACATCCGCTCACCTTTGCCAGTACTTTGAAGGGCATCCCTTGCACGGTTTTGACTGCAGACCCATCGTAATTGCAAATGTTATTTGCTGAAAAGTGTTGTTCGTCCATCAAATATTCTTACAAATCCAAAAAAAATATTGGCAATCACTGGATTGAATGCCCTAGCTCTTGCTGCCGAGGTAGCTGCTGGTTGTCAGCTCTGGATGTGGTGCCATAAAGTGAAAGAGACAATTTTTACCAGCGTTTGCCTTACTTTTTTTTTAATGAATTTGGAAATTTATTTTTGACATTCACTGGGTGAATGTCCTTGCTCTAACTGCCGAGGTAGCTTCTGGTTGTCTTAATTTCAGCTCAGTTGGTTGTGCCATAAAGTGAAACAGACAATCTTTACTAGCGTTTGCCTTATTTTGTTGAAGGAATTTGGAAATTTATTTTGACAAGGTGTTAACCTAAACTGCAGACATCCCGGGTCAGCAATTGAGACTTCCTTCTCTGCATCAGTAGAATGGAGTCAACAAGATCTGCCTCCATATCTGGTAGAAACGTAGTCTGAAATGATACATGTATAAATTTCAGTTGCAGCCCATTAAGTGTTGAAGCATTTAATTTATGCATTTAAGTTTTCTGAATAAAAAATAATAAGCACTGATTAGATTTATGATATGATCCTTTTTTTGAATATCCTGAATGGGCATAGAATTGAAATTCTGTAAATTTATTTTCATTGACATTTGATTTTCTGCTGGAACACAATCATGAACTAAAGTACCTACCCCTTCTGCAATACGTGTCAAGACATTAAGAATGTTAAAATTTTAAAAGCCTCTAATTTGCAAAATTCAGCAATCCAAAACCAGGTTAAAAAAGCCGACAAATCATTCCCAATGTCAGCTTTGGTGATTCTGGTGATAAAGGACTACACAAAACAGAATGGTTCCTGTTCGCACAGAGAAATTGGTTTTCACTGTTAGGCTTGTTCATTCCAGGATTTTAGCACAAACTACCATACAGCTTTAGGCCTACATATCTTGTAATGCCCCATTATCTTTGTGTGGCCTTTGGATTTCTTGATACGATTCGTTCAACCACCAGTGAAATGTTGTCTTTCGCACTTGAAACTGGGCACATGCTTTCCATCAAGAAGTACCAACATGCATGGCATTAATGATTTTTATTGCATCTTCGACGCCCCATAACTCTCTGTTTTTTTCTTATAATTGGACCATGCTGAAAGCTGAATCATCATAACTATTCAAGGCACAAGAGCCTATGAGTAGTGCGAAGGTCAGAACAATTGAAAACACGGTAGAGCCAATAAGATGGGCATATGCCAAATGTTCAAGGTATATTTACATGTACATACATTATTATAGCCGAATTATAGGCCTAACTGCAGATTCAAAAGCTTTTATTCTCATTTACGGGTGCTAATCTAATAATGGAGGCACACTGGAACTCATGGTGGGGACAAAACGGCACACCATCCACGTAAGACGGAACACTCCTCTATTTTGCATCTTTCCACATCAGTCCAATGTGCCCCAACTGCTATTTTTTCATTCAGATGCCATAACTTAGAATCGGCCAACACCTTGTGTTTTATTTTCATTTCATGGTTACCCAAGTTTTGATCTGCACATGAAAGGATTAGTTCTTCAGGACCTCTGAACACAACCATATCTACCAACTTCCAAAGACACACCTACCTTAGATCAGAAGGTCCCATAATTTTTTCGCAGATGCAGAATTTGCTGTCAAGTACCATCTGACACGAAAATTTGCCGGTGTGTCAAGAATTGTACACTATACAATTTTCCTAAACAAGCGCCAAGGGGCAACCCCTTCCTTGTCTTTTTCCAGGGAGGTTCGTCGTCCTTGTGGTGCCATTATGCCCTGCCTTTCCCTACTCATCACTAACTGACGCTACATGGGTGACAATATTTAACGCCGTTGACGAGAAAACAATGCGTTAATGCTCGTCTTAAAAGCCACACGTACAGAGAAAACGCTTGTCAGGTTTGACACACCAAACATCAGTTTGAATTGGGCACCCAAAAGTGTACAGAAATCATTTACATTTCCTGTAGGTTTTAACAGACAGACGAAGAGGCTGTCGGGTGATATCTGAAATGGAAACTCCATGAGTAGGAATCGTTCTTGAATCAATAAGAACAAGAAACCACGACGCACCAAGCGCGAGCTGGTTATTCATTCTGACATAAAAAGTAATAAGTGATGTCTCCATTTTAAACAATGCTGTACTTACATCGTTTAAAGAGACCATATTTGTTCATACTTTGACCTTCATGTCGGTCATCAATATCGGAGGTCAAGTTCCCCTGGATCCCTTCTTCTTCTTTTTTTTTTTTCCAAAATGAGAGAACACCGATTATAGCTTTATTTCATGTCGAGTAAAATACGCTAAGAAACACCAACGCCAAATGAAAATATAAAATGAAAAATGGTATGTACAATGATCTCACAGATGAAAATATTTACAGCCGGTAATCAGGAAACTAAGTGATGTTCAAAACAGCTTAATTTCTGAATTGACATAGGACACAGACTGAGCATTAACATGATGGGGTTGGCCAGTTTTTGATTAGGTTTTTGAATTGGCGTAAGTTCGTAGCTTGCTTTATATCAAAGGGGAGATTGTTCCATAGTTTGGCCCCTTCGTAATTTAGGGAATTTCTTCCATAAGTCACTGACTTGCAAGCAGGCTGCTCTACATTTTAATTCTCCCGAAAATCATAACTTGTATTTTTTAAGTACATATATTTCAGAAAGAGGGGAATTACTTCTGCAACAAATTTGTAAACCTCAATAGAAATTGTCCTGAGTTTCTTAGCACGTTGCAGGGGATTTTAAGACTGAGAATCATTAAAGACAAATCACAAAGCTCTTTCTTGAAGGTTTTTCATTTTGTTTTTGTCAGTGGTACTACAAAGGTATCATACTAAAGGACAGTAGTTAAACTTTGACGAGATAAGAGTTGAAAATAAGTAGCTTTACCTAAAATATGTAAAATAAGTGCAGCTACTACATTATAGTAAAAGACAGAATAAAGTAAAACGTGTTATAACGGAAAGCATTGAAAATATACATTGGTAGGAAACAAGCATGGTTTAACACATGAACTAGGTGCTACTAAATCCATGTGTGGGGTGTTGGTACTTTAGATACCGTAACTTAAGTCATTTCACTTCGGATTCGGTTATGAAAAAGGTGTTTGCCAAATCTTATCGAGTCGGACATACGAGTTGCATCATGCAAGGATGAGCTAACTTGTTCATACATATTAGCCATAGAGAAGCAAAGAATCCAGAAACACATGAGTAACATCCAGCATATGAACCAGCGTGTATAGACGAACTGGAGTCTGTGGAAATTATAAAAGGATATCTTTTGCCTGTCAATCCTTATATTGCAATTGGAGATTGCCACGAGCAATAACATCACATTTCTACCTGCACCAGTTTTATAATGGATGGAGTTCTTTGAAACATTAGCTCATACGTCCTGCTCAGCTGCCAAGGACTCTGTGGATCAGATTTTGGTGTCACATATTATATATAATGATGTCTGAAACATTACGCTTGGCTGTCATGAATAAAATTGGACAATGTGTAGCAAACTATATCTTGAAAAACAAGGGCGAGTACAAGGTACCAAACTGATACGTTATTTTTTTCAAATAAATATTCTGTAGATGTGCATTATTATAAAGGTAAAATACCATGTATGTATGTATGTATGTATGTATGTATGTATGTATGTATGTATGTACTTATGTATATATGTATCTTTATACATATCTTTCCATCCCTTCCTCCTCTAGCAATCCATCCATCCATCCACCCATTTCCCTGCCCATGCACTAGCCCAGTATGGCAATTTGTCTATGTTTTGCTCCTTTGTATGTGCGACAATGAAACTGTGTGTGTGCCCAAGTCTCTTTTGTTACAGCAAAAATGAAATGTAGTATTGCAACCTGATATGTAGAAATACATATACAATTAGGAGTAAATTACTGAATTAAACATACGATTTGTACAAATGGTTTGCTGTCAGGTCAACCAGAGCAGTATCACCACAAGACGCTATTCAGATTCACTTATGACTGTCCTAAATGAAACATTAAAATCCATTCACGTACCAGCACCTGCAGCCCCGTAATTTAAATCGTTCAATAAACCAGATTTTTTTCAACTGTAAGTTATCAGTATTCTAGAAATGTTAAGAGCTGGCTCGAAAACAATATTGGATACATATTTCTGTTATGGATACATTTTTATACTTCCCTCGATCAAAAGGTATGTTTTGTTCTAATAGTGCCCATCAATGAAACTAGACAGACATGTTTGTGCATCTCTCCGTCGTCCACAACTGAAACTTTCAACTTTGATTTCTCTAAAACAGTGAGCTACATTCCCTGGGTGGGTCTCTACCACGTTTTTTTCAAATAATCATGCTACAGTAATATTTGAATTTGCTGTGAACTTGTTCATTTTTGGCAAAATATTTATAAAGTCTTATCCGAAACCGCTTATCTACAATTTATTTTAAATGTATCACATTGTAGTTATCTATAGATCAGCCATCTTTTCAAATGTCTAAAATTGATTTTTTAGACTTCTATAATTCATTTTCAGATATCTATAATTTGCCATTTTTAGATGTATAAAATTAAGTTACACAAGTCTATAAAGGTGACGGACTTTTCTCCACCTATAAAATAATTTATGCCCCAATATTGCAGCATATATCGATAGCCTAGTTCTCTACCTACTTTTCACTCACATTTCAAGTGCCTATGCCAAATAGTGATTGTATTGGAAATGTCTGTATGATGTAGAAATATATCAGTACACCCAGTTTCGATGTGTAAACGTAATAGCAGAGAATGTGACTTTTAATCATTCTAAAGCTTCCTATGTTTTAATGTTGACCCTTTTAGTGTGCTTGACATCTATAGGTATCTGAAATTCGAATTATCGATATCTAAAATGGGGAACAGATGGTAAAACGGCTTTCAAATAAGCCAAGCCGTTTGACGTTTAATCAAAATTTTAAATGTCTAAATTACATTCTAAATTTGAATTATACAATGTATGTATATATATATATATATATATATATATATATATATATATATATATATATATATATATATATATATATATGTTTCGTAGAAGTCTATAAATGATTTCAGATCCGTATAGTCCATCATCTTTTACATATGTAAATAAACCATTTTGAGATATCTTCAAATATCACTTTTTGCAACGCAAACCGAGACGCTCGCTAGACGTCCCCTATCTTTACAGATATCGATGAAGATCGCCGTCGTTTTGCAACGTAAAGAATTGTAATGAAACTTGATCTTCCTCTGAGTTGTGGGGCGAATGTGAGAATATGGATTGTATTTGTGTCTTTTTGTCCCCAACCACTTCCTAGTAGTCATTACCCTATTCAGCAGTCCGAACTCTTTACACAACTGTCCTAGATGTTATTGATCGGAATATACATACAATTAAGCAAATAATTTGGCCACTGATAGCATTCCCTCTGTCATATTAGGTATGGAGCCCGTCACGTTTTGTCTTCGAGTAAGCATGCTAGAATAGAGCATGAGTCAGTTTCATGGTATTTAAATCTGGTCATCTTTAAGATATCTATAAATTAAGTTCAGATATTTTTAAAGATGACCGAATTACAGATATCTAAAATAAATTCTGGATATCTAAAATTCGAATTATATGTGTCAAAAAAATAAACTTTTATCTTTGAAGATTACCTATCTATAGATACCTATACTTCAATAACGGATATCTAAAACTTAGTTGTAGACGTCTATAATTCAAGTTCAGATATATTTGAATGATTTAAGGTGCCTATAACTGAGCTTTAGATATCTATAAATCGGCCATGCTTAAAGGTATCTAAACTGGATTTATAAATACCTATTATTCAAATCTAAGGTGACCAAAATTCGGATATAATATTACAGTGATTGCCATACATACAGACATCATCTTGTACTCAGTGCTGGCACCTGATCTCTACATTTTCAAAGTAAAAGCCGTGGCTATCCGCGAAACCCGATTTTATCTTTTTTTCTTACATGTTATTTTTATTTTAGCTGTTTGAGGGTGGTGTATTCCATTTTTGCGTCTTTATTATTCGTTTAGTTTTCTCTTCATATATTGGACTTTATAATTGTATTGTACTTGTGTATGTTCGTAACAAACAATCTCGCTATTGTTAAGTTTGTGTTGAAAAAGGACATCTGGATTACTGTACACTATTGGCTGGAGTAGGGACTTTACTTTTTATTGATTCCCCTTTTGCTTTTGCTTTCTCTTTAGCAGTTGGATGTTTAACATTACTGTGTAGCGTAGATATTTGTTTTTTGTTTTTTGTTTTTGGTTTTTTTTTTGGGGGGGGGGGGGTTTCGATGGTTCCGGGCATTGTTTAAAGTGTAAGCTAATTTGTGTCCTCCCACTGCGCATGAGCTTGTTTTGACCGCAAAGTTCAGACAGAATATCCCGAGAACCGTGGCGTACCAAGGTATGTCAAGCTGTCGCACACTCACGCTATCGTGCAGTAATTGTGTATGGCTACAATGCTTTAAATGGGCGGCTCTTATCATTCCTTGTGTATCTGGTGGCCCGAGAACTAAAAAACGCAGACCGATTGATGGTGTCAATTCCAACAAGATGGTTGCCATTTGTAATTGTTTCGGCCTTGCTCTTTCAATTCATGTACGTAATGTCCACAGTGACCGTTCATAAATGAACCTTGAGTATTGTGGCATATCATGAAAGCACAACAGGTTTTACATATGCTGACTTTTCAGTCGTAGAGTTTATGTGCCGCTGTCTCTGCAACTGTCCGAATTTTAGTATTTTCGACTTCTCTGAATCCGCTGCATTAAAATGCTTTGTTTTTACATATGGGTACTTCCCAGATGGACTTATACCCATTCTGCAAAAGAGATGATGATGCAGTTTTCTCTATTTTTCAACTTTTTTTTGGGGGGGGGGGGCTTTGTGAAAAAAAATGAAAAGTCCTTCTTGGACAGCTACATGGCCAATTGCTTTTGTTACTGCACGCAGTGCCAGTTGAAGTCATCTACTTCCTCTTTCGGCTGCCACGTGACGCTGTTTCTTCTAATTTTATGAAAGTTTGTGTGGTTTAGGTACTTGTGATTTTTTCTCTAGAATGGCTGAACAGCACGGTTTGAAATTTTACTGGATTCAATTTTACTAAAAGTGTACCGAACCGTTTAGGACACAATTTATGACGTAATGGGACATCAAACCTTGGGACCATGTGTACACTGCATGTATTGTAATATTCTGAAAACGCTTCCATGGAAACTTTGCGTTTACATATTATTGTTGTAAGCTTGCAAGTGAGATGATAATGCAATAACTGTGTATCCTTTGACTCGGGATAAAAAAAATAGTGTGAGAAAAATTCGCGCATTTTTTCGCTGATTCTGTAAATTGGATAAATTTGCATACATCTACTAAATGACAGACCCTATGCATATTGTTAGCATTAAAAATTAATAAGAAAACTTGTACCCTTTTGTGTTCCTCTGATCAAAATGCATGCGACCTTTGCGGGCATGCCAGGGCTACTTTCGCAGATGTATTCATTCAAAGTTAGGATCTAAACGGCTGGTACATTCTCATAAATATCCCAAAACAGCCAGTCACCATGCATTTTCATTTAGATTGTCATGACAATTGCATTTTCATTCGGATTGTCATGACAAATAGTATTGGCACTTGATGTAAAGTATTGATCAAAACCTTGGGGGTATCAATGAAAATTAAGGGTCGTGTTAATAATGTGCTTTGGTGAATAGAACTTGCTGCTTCGCCAAGTACAAACTTAAATGCTCTATACATCTGCTGTATTTGTAGGTGTTTTAGTGCATAACAATAGCCGACCAAAAGTTTCATGTTGCCGAGATGAAACCCAATATGTCAATTTGACCTTTCAAGGTCATCAGCAGGACTAGCCAAACCTCTTCTACCACACTACTGGTTTTCTGGTATGGCACTTACAAGCTGCATTTTTTTATGCTGAGCATAGGACCTTCACAATTTAGTCATCTGTTATATAAGGCTGTTTTAACTTTGCATGTGTTAATCTTAATTCGAGTAAAGTCTGGGAGGTTAACACCAGACCGGATGAATAATCAAATTGGCGCCAATTGCCGTCTTAGTTGATTTTAGTTTTTAAGTGTGCTTAACTCGTATTCCTTGTAAAAAGGAATTCTTTCAAGTACTAGCATGCCTGTAGTTCTACAGAGTATGATGGTGTGGGTAACAGCCTTCCTCGCCGCGCTTGAAGCGCATTGCGCCGAGGGAGGTTGTTGGTTCCGGCCAATACATGGCACCGAAAGAGTTGAAGTGCTGGGTTCTGGCACCAAATTGAGTAATTTATCTTGTTACAGTCTGTTACAAAGTCGGGTACACATGTGTATGTGTGAGCAGAGCGTGAAAATGGCCACTGGGTTTTAGAAGTGAAGCATAAGTTATTTCACGAAGAGTAATATTTGCCATTACGACATACACCCCATCGTGGCATTATATAAGCATACAGCCATGTAGGTTACGTGAAATATGCAAACAGAGCGCCGCGTTAAGCACTGTCTTCAACAACACAATATAATTTAGGGCAATACTGTCGACTACTGTCTGTATTGAAAAGGATTCAAATAGCTGTCCTAAGGTGTGTTGTATTTGAACAATTTTGGAAACATGGAAGAGTTTGTGTTAGTCAAAACCATCATAGTATTTGAACTAATACTACGGTGGTTTTGACACACACCAACTTTTTCTCGCTAGACTGCACTATCTGGCCTGTGCCGTCCTTTAAAGCATTAAATTTTAACAAACTCAAGGAAACAGTAACCATATTGTTTGCCGAAGGTGAGCTATAGTGACAGAACTCTGAACAGCACCACCGATTCAACTGTTGCTCACAGTGTGGTATTTTTAGCTCCGCTGACTCGTCAGTCCCATGAGTTTAATTGACCCTTCTTCCATCGTCACTTGTCGGAGTCATTGCCGTGGTCGTCAGCAGTTTCACATTTTCGGCTTGTGAAAACTCTGTCGGTCGACCATGTTTGAAATAATGAGCCTATAGCTTAGATGTATCAAGTACGCTTTTTCAGTATGTAATTATTCAGCGATTTATTTGTAAGATTCCTGTTCATTTTGTTTTCGTCAAATTAAAAGAGAATCTTTCCCAACCCGCTTTGCTAGTTGCTTCAGTAGAATATAAGAAAACCTTGAATTATGCTTCGATTTTTGTTCTATATCTGATTATTTTCTTATGAGTTTTTTGTCACTTGTGACCTTTCCAAAACCACCTGATGGATAATCAATGTATCAAACGAATTGAGACTATACCATGGACTAGTCACACCAAGGATGTTTGTTTGTGGCGTTTCTTTTTTTAAGAAATTATCAGGCATTTTCGAAAATTTGCTATAGGTACATGCCAGAGTTTTTCAGGTACAGACAGCAGTGTTAATACATGCGTATGTACTTTTCTCCAAAGCTGGCGACGGTGAACTTTTGATGGGTCTTTTTCTTTCTTCCCTTTCCCTTTTTTTGTGGGGGGGGGGTATATTTTTATTTATTTATTTTTATGTTTTGTTTTGTTTTTGTTGCCCATGGAGCGGCCGGGTTTCCAATTACAGTAGCAGCGTTCGGCTGCCACCTACTAGCTGGAAATGGGAAAGCACATAGTCACTTCACAAAATTTCCATTTTAAAAAAGAGAATGGTTCAACGGAGGAAGGTATGCCTGAATTTTGTAATCGACACGGCCCAGGTTATTGTATTTAATCCATAAGAATTACTGCTTTCGGAGTTGTCCTATATCGGGGACTGTACATATTCAATTCCACTAGCATCGAAGGAGCATACGAATTCAAAGTATATTTAATTTTAGACCACAGCAGCGGGACAGCTGGGCCTCTAAGAAGCAACATTCGACAACAACCACCTAACTGAAAATGGGAAACCCACATAATGATAATGATAATACTACCGTATGACTGAATCTACCTCTTTACAACGGGTTCACCGCAGGCAGGGTAGAACCTGCGATGAGTCAGTTAAGAATAAAAACAAAAAACAAAAAAGTGCAAGCACACACACAAACACTCACACACACACACACACACACACACACACACACACACACACATATATATATATATATATGTATATATATGTATGTGTGTGTGTGTGTGTGTGTGTAAAAAGACACAATCAAGATAGACACACCATCAGCATACAATGAACATTTTTCATGTTTCAACATGTCAAAAAGGTCAGTCATGAGTACAGAAAATAGAATAAGGTGAGGGATGAAATACAACTTTGATTCATAGTATTTAATACTTTGAACTAGGAAGAGTCAAAAGGACAAAATTGTACTTTATTTCCCATTCGGTTATAAAGGGTTCTGATAATGCTCCATACTTATACCCCGAATACCTTTCTCCCAAAGGTTTGAATACAAGAAATCTCGAATAACTGTGTTGAACGCTTCTAACATGTCAAGTAAGGAAACTCAAGTGTTAAGTTTTTTGTGTTTTGGCAAAGTGAATAAAACCTTTGAGGCTGAAATATTGAACCTCAAGTCACATTCTTTTACTATAAGCAGCATGAAGTTCTCCAAGATCTCCCTGCTCTTGTAAAAGCCATTACTTGCTCTGTTACCTTTTTATGTGTGGGCTTTACATAGCGGCGAAACCACTGGTCAGAAACATGTTCTGTGAGTTTATAATGTTTGAAAACATCGACCAGAGAACTGGTAAATTCCGGACCGCCACTTTTTAAGAACTTGTTTGGTATGATATCCACTCCACAGGCTTTTCCACATTTAAGCGTTTTACTAGAACTTTAATCTTTTTCATAATCGATCATGACATCTCAGAGACCATCGCCGTTACCTGAGGAATTGTGAGAGTTGTTGACCATTTCTTTCAGTGACGTTTGATAAGAACAGTTCAGATTGTAAATTACGCCTTTATTCTCCAATGACATCAGCAATATCTGCAGGACTGTAGAATTATATTCACTACACTCAATCTGCCAAGATGCAATGAAAAAAAAATTATTAATGCCATGCATGAAGGTACTTCTTGAGGGAAATCGTGTGCCCAGTTTCAAGTGCGAAAGACAACATTTCACTGGTAGTTGAACGAATCTTATCAAGAAAGCCAAATGCCACACAAAGATAATGGGGCATTACAAGGTATGTAGGCCAGATATATTTACTTCTACTAGGTGGAAATGTACCTTGATTTAACATAAACATAATCATTATTATGAAACCTTTTTCGAGTTATGACAATTTAATTTTTCTGAATTTTGGTCCGAATATACTGCGCATTTAGTGTCCAGTGGGACAGAAATTGGAGCGCCTTTGGACAGGAGTGCGATGCATCGGTACAGCTTCTGGATATAAAAAAATACAAATTTTGAAAAGTATATCAGACGAGGTGTTCAGCTTCAAGTTTCAAATTCATTTGAGTGGTACGATAAACAAACACTTGATTATTACCTAAGCAAAAGACCTTCACCTCACTATGCGGTCACGGAACTATTGCAAAAGAGATTTAACCAAGACCAACTGGCATGTTTATGTCCCTATATCTCCCTAGTTATGTAAGCATGTGGGGTCTGATATTCAGATAAACTTTAGTGATGATATATGCAGGAAATTCAACAGTTCAAATTATATAATGGCAAAACTGGGTGCCCTGGGGGATAAGTACAAAAGAAGCATAACTGACCTCCACCAGACCAAGAGAACTTATGGTTTCCCATTAAAGTTAGTCCATGCGAAAAGGGTACCAAGCTTTCATAGCGCCACTGCGGTACTTGAACCTGAAAACTTCTATACGTTAGCTTTCACTGACCTTCCCTCTTTAACAGGGTCTTTCCCTACTAAAAGGGATGTAGTTAGTATACGCCACTATCTGTGCCAGAAAAGTGACCCCCCCCCCAGGAAATTTCACACACATGAAAAAGAGAGCTGAGTCTTATACCTAAAATTACCTTACAGGATTCGGCTATATTTATTTCTATGTTCGGTTGGCTCTGGTGTATTCAATTCATTTGTAGTTGGGTTTATTGGGACAGTGTCCCAAACCGCCCCATACCTACACCACTTATGGCCACAGATCCTGTTTTCCTCTGCATGGAAAGTAATACATGAAAAGGTTAAAGCATTGGTCTAAACCAAACAATATGACATTAGAGTATATATCAAGTTTATGGGCTAAATGTGCTGTGGGTTCCTGCCTGATAAGGCACAGCACACTCGTGTGAGTTTCATTTAATGTGTGTCAAATGTGTTGACACACTGTCAGGGGCAGAAGACGTGGAAAGACGTAAAAAGAAAGAAAAACGGCAGATATGACAAGGAATCGCATAACTTATTCCTGCTTGAAAATAATGACAAAAAGAAATAAGTTGAACATGAATGTTTTTTAAATTGGAAATATAAACGGGCAACACAGAAAATTTTGTTAGGAATATTACGTGTACACCTGTAAAAACTGCGTAAAATACTGTATTTTCGCGACGCGCTACCATTGACATGCATTTACATGGATACAGCTAGTTGCCACCATGACACATTTCACCAATGATATGTGTATTGATATAGAGTCGACATGTTTGTGTTTTAAAAGCCACAATGTTTCTGGAGGAATGACTTCGTTCTTACAAACGCGCACAGTTCAATAGAATTGCATTGGGGGCAAAGATATTGCCATGTGGATAGCACGCATAATCCCATGTGAAAAATTCAGGTTCTTTCACTTATCATGGTTATAGCTTAAATCCATGAATGCAGTGGTCTAGGCGACCAAGTTGGCCTCACGGTGTCATCTTTTGTACATTTGATCTTTACCTAACAAAAAGCTGGCATATGGTTGAGACACTTTACCTCCGTGTTTATCGCTTTTAGCTGATTTGTGATCGAGTCAAGCGATTTAAAGTGATATTGGCACTGTAAATACCTGAATATAACCATGCAGAATGAGAAATAATGTATGCACTGCTTGTTTTTACGTAAGGAAGTTATCCAGATTTGCCACAAGATGAGAACCGTAATTTTGTGTACCATTTTCCTGGAAATTAAAAAAAAAATCATATACACTGACAAGGTTGTCAGGTGAAGTATGCGGTCGTTGACTTGTTGAGGACACCAGTTCGACTAATGTCAGTATACCATGATCAAGCTGTAATCTGAAGCAGGGGGAGTTTTGTCCAAGGCATTGTATCAGCGTGGGACCAAGCACACGCTCGGAAAATACAACTAGGTAAATAGTGAACTTTATTGACGAAATTTCTCACCGTAGACAAAAGAGGAGGGGAGTCCTAGCAGCCATCAGTGTTCGGTTGATTCCACCACACATGTCTCTTTCCCTCGGAACGACGTGACTGCGTCACCAATTGGTGAGAATTATAGCACAAACAAGTTCCATCAGTCAAATTTAACGGCAATCAGTACTCATGTGGCCCAGAGACACACGCAGCCATGGATCTTTTAGTGACATTGAGTCTGTCCCTACCTATCTTAACAACAGGTATATTCCTCCCGCACTCAGGTAGGTCTGGTTTTATTATAACACTTAAGGAACCACTTTGGCGGGCAAGAGCGAAAAACATCTTTGAATAAAAGTATTGAAAAAAATAAGCACTTGATATGTTGATTCAACCTGCTAACTGTTTAAGTACCTCCTTGCCAAATGTATGTATATGTATACGTATGTATGCATGTATACATGTGTGTATGTGTGTATCTGTCTGGCTCTGTGTCTCTCTATCCGGGCGTAAACATCCATTCAACTATCTGTGTGTCTGTTCTGCAATCAGGTGCAACATCTTCCGCGTAGATGTGAACCTAGAAAGCTGAACAACATTGTGACATTTAATTTGACTATTTTTTCTGTTTGTTAGTATTTTCAGGAATGGTCCATTTGTGTAGCATCTGTCTGCGAGTATGTCTTGCTGTCTTTCCGTCCGTCCACCTATCTTCCCTCCCTTCATTACATACATACATATATATATATATATATATATATATATATATATATATATATATATATATATATATATATATATATATATATATATATATATATCACTGCGGAAAGAAAGCATGCATTCTGTACATTTAATCAATCTGCACAATTTTGAACTTTGGAATAATGATACTGAAGTCAAATGCAAAGTAATCAGAACGTTGATGTGAAGAAAAGGCGGTGAATTTCAAATAATCCATCGACCATTGGTATACATTTCCATTGCATGAGGAATATGTTTATAAAGTAAACACTGCATGTCTACCGGACCGTTCCAGATCCTTCCTGACACAAATTATTCTGAAGTTACAATCTCTGTTTGCTGGCCCGTGATGAACTCATTTAAGGAAAGTTTTCTTGTGGCAACCTTTGGCCAGCAGCAAACGTATCAAAAGTTGCCCAACGTGACAACATTTGTGCTGGCAATGTCGTATGATGTAAAATGGGCAAGAGAGATTGGAGAATTCATTACGTAAAAATAATTTATAAACGTCAAATTTTTGCAACTGAAACACGAGTCTGCTACATTCTTGTTTGGCGATACAGTAGTTTCGTGCATGAATACTCAGATGGGGAGTGAAGAGCTGCTACAAGGTAAGGAACAACCTAGCGGTACATAGCAGACAACACCATAACACTAAATAGCGCACCCTTCCCCCAAAACAACAATAAAAAACACACACATACACACACAAAAAAAAAAAACAAACAAACAAAAAACAAAAACAAAAAACAAAAAACAAAAAACAAAAAAACAAAACAAAACAAAACAAAACAAAACAAACAGGCAAACCAAACAAAACGAGAAGCAACAATTACAAAAACAACAACAAATAATACCCACCAAAATATAAAAAACATATACACCCCCCCCCCCCCCGTAGTGGCAAACACAGAAGTGAATTGCCGATAGAGGGTCTTTATTAAGGATAATGACATAATTATAATTATAACAGGCCAATTCTGTCTGCAGCTTTTCACACAGAAGTCCATCCGATAGTATTTTTGCTTTTCCCTGGCAGGACTGCTTGTTAGTAGTTGTTATCTACCCTTACTTTAGGATTGGAATCTTGTTTTAGCCATGCTCAGTGGATACCCATTCTTGAATATACCTAATTCGGCTGTCGTATTGTTCACACAGATGAAAATGTTTCAAACGCAATGTAATATTAATGCCAACAAAATAATCCTTTGCCTTTTCCCAACAAAAAGGTGTACATGAGGCAGTAAAAACAGATGTCAAATTCAACTGGAACTCAGCAACCGAGAAAAGAATAAGTTTTCCAGAAAATCTTAAGCTTACATTCCGTTTGCATGGTCAGGAGGTACAGCTCAACTTGACATTATCACAGCGAGGACTGAACAGTGTACCCATTTATGTAGGGTTGGGGAGACAGGATTTTGAATTCATTAGTTCGGTAAGTAAACCAAAAATATCTAACATTCTTAGACAGGAATATATATATATATATATATATATATATATATATATATATATATATATATATATATATATGACAAAGAGGAAATTATGTGAACAGTTTAGGCTGAGAATCTAATCAAAATTAATTTAAAAGAAAACTGTTGATAAATTAAACTACAATCTTCGGAGGTTAATCACAAAGAAATGCTTTACCATACAGACGGTACAATCTTCCATTAAAAAGTCACGGACTTTGATTTTCTTCAAATCGACATTTGGTGCAACATTTTTTGTTCTAAAAATTAAACGCGAAGAAATTTCTAAGTTGATTTTATCAATGAACCAAACATTTTTCTGACAAAAATAAACTTTGTTCGTAATTTTTTTTTAATGGCCGCTTTCAAGAACAAAAATCAAATCAAGAAAATGCTTTGGTGGATGATGCTTTCAACATCTGATAATTTACAACCTCTATCTTGTTTACGTCGGAAAACTCAACACACAGATACAAAGATTTGTTCTTTTTGATCTATGAATTATTGAATGATACATTTTTTTTACAAATACGAGCCGTTAAATCTGTTTTGATTGCGGATTTGAAGAAAGATTACAGTCAGTAGACAAGGTACATTTCCGCCATTAATTTGAACTGATGATATCACGTATCGCAAAACGCATGATAACTAAAATTAGATTTTTCCTTGAAAATATTATTCATTATGATATATCTGTTAGCTGTACAAAGCACACCGTGTTCGCAGGAGTCACACATCTAGCTGGTTTCTTTGAACACAGCCGACAACACAAGATCCCTTGGGGTAGCCACTGTCTACCAAAGCTCATAGCCTTAATATTTATGAATGCAAGCATTTCAAAATTAAATCAATATCATGGAACCTGATCATAAAACATCAATCTTGTGTGAGAGTGTGAAAATATACATGCTTTCATAAAATTTGTAATATGTCATCACAGACTTAACCAAACCTATAATGTGTCCTAATGCGGTTGGGAAAATGTCCTTTACCGGGTGTAAAAACGTCGGAAGGGAAATTTCATTGGCTGCCTAGGACTATCTTGAACAGAAAGATGAGGAGAGACAAACAGGATGGGCTAGAATATATTATTGTATATGAAATATTAACTGTAGAGGATATTGAATGGAAAAATATAGGAGATAGGAGATGTAAACCGAGAATAAGAGAAAGAAGAACCAGGCTTAGAAATAGAATGTATATGCTTGTGGCAGATCTCACGATATAATTAAAACATGCTGAATATAGGAGAACGGCATTTGGTTAGGCGGATGATAGAAATCGTCAAGGAAAAAAGTCAAGTCATGATATTGGAAAGAAGCCAGATACAACGAAAAGGGTCGCATGTCAAAATGTCAATTCTATAAGGTATCAAGCTATTAATCGTAACTGTTAAGGTGAAGGAGTATGAATATCTAGAGGTGATATCTAAAGCAAACGGTACCAAATCGGGGATATAAAGCAGTAGTAAGGTGAAACAGCAACTGGAACCGAATCAAAAAAATAAATGAGAACTGAGATAAGGAGTTTAACTCTCTAGAGGTGAATATAAAAGTAAATGGAAACATAATGGGAAAGATAGAGCAGAAGTGAGGTGAAAGATTAGAGGTGAAGATAAAAACTAATGGAACAGAATCAGGAAGGTAAATCGTACAAAGGAAATGATAAAAGGTACCCTGATTTCTAGCTTCAATACCAGGAACACATTATGGTTTGGATGTGGTTTTCGTTAAAGAGTAAGACATCCAAGGCGGAAAGGAATATAAAATGCGAAAAAGAAGTTGCAAGACTGCCGAAACCAAGCTCATAACCACAATTCAACAGTAACAGGTGAAGACAGACGGTCTAATGAAGTGTACGTGGAAGCAGTGAAGGGAAAAAGAAACGGGTTGAAAATATGGATAAGTTTAGCATAAAGTATGGTGTGAAAGGCGATAGTGAGCTGAGAATGGAAGACATTCTTTTGAACGACTTTTAGCGGAGGATGGGTAGAGGACTAGACGATAGTAGTCAGGGGAAAGTACACTACATTATGCTAGGTATTATATCAGCCAAAGTACTTATTGGACAAGGAAAAACAAATTTGAGATTTTGTTTCAAAGCAGCTAGGGCCAGATTTGTTAATCTGGAGAAAGGCCAACAGAACAGAAGTGTACAGCTACATATACGTCCCTGACTGCATACAACAACGGGACATGTAAGAAGAAATGTATCGGTGGAACCAAGAACGTATATGTAGACTATACATATACGTCCCTGGTAGAATAGGAAGGAAACAGAGTGATCCAGTTCATGGCTTGGAATTCGCAAAGGAAGGGCAAGTAACGGACACAGGGAATGTTTGAATCTGATAGTCGGGACTAGGTTAACGGGAAAAGGCTTTATTTGTTTCTTTTTGTTTTTGTTTTTGTTTGTTTTTTGTGTTTTTTTGTTTTTGTTTTTGTTTTTTGTTTTTTGTTTTTGTTATTTTTGTATTTTGTTTTTTTTTGTTTGTTTTTTGCTGTTTGTTTTTTGTCGTTTTTGCTTGTTTTGTTTTTGTTTTTGTTATTGTTTTGTTTTTGTCTTTTTTTCGGGGGGGGGGGGAGCTCTGAATGAACAGGGGAAGAGGACATTACCGAGAACCAGGCCCACCACTGTTGTGATGGAGTTAACCTCCAATTTTGCATTTGGGATTCTGACCATGAGAGACATAAGCTGAGACGGTTTCCCAAGGCCATGGTCATCCAACCACCCGTTTGCAACAGCAGACAAGTGGACGGATACCTTACATTACACTTTACACACACATTTTAAAATATAATTGCATTGATTACAAAACTGAAAATGCAGTCGGATTCAAACGTCTGCATTAGAACTTATCAAAGTAAAGAGCCTTGTTTAATACCAAGTATCAGACATGTCTTTGCTGTATCTCCTGCTCTGTGGTCCAAGGTCCTTGGAGTCGTGCATGTCTTTTCAGGTTTCCGCAAAATTCTGGAAGGTTCTTCAGAATCTCTATCTCCCCAACCTTTATTTCTACTGCTAGCACCCATTGAGGAGATATCCCAGAACCCCTGCATTACCTACTGTTTGGGCGTAATATGCTACTGCCTGACCCATCGAGGCAGTTGAGGTTTGCTGGTGCGGATTGCATTATTGAATGTGCATGCACTGAAGCAGGACTGAAGAATGTGCTGTGAAGGGGGTTCATATAG
>OZ026612.1:79430206-79610206 GCA_964020975.1 Hermodice carunculata
GCCGTCTTTGAGCTATTACTGGCGGAAGTGCCAAGCCTTCCGATTCAGTGTGATGCCATCTGCTTTTTCTGTTATGTTTTTAAGCAACACTTTCCACCTCTTAATATCAAGAAAAACATCTTTTATTTTCTAAATAAACCAGAAACAAATATATGCTTCAGATATGTGTACTTCACAACAGTTATTATAAGAAAGTAAAGAAGAAGATGTAGTTCGGAGAGTATGATAAATAGGTCCTTGAGCACACATACAATCTAAAGATAATTCCCTTCAGCCCCCAATCAACCGTACGTAAAGTGGTCTGCAGAGGGCAATAAACCAACTGTAATAATTCACATATTTGTCCAGGGAATCGTATGAGTTCCCACGGCCCTCCACTGCTTGTACTTCTGATGATCACATCTGACGTTATGCTCACCTGAAGCTGTATAGTGATTCGATGTTCCAATTTCTGGTCAAAGTCATTTCAACGTAGTACCAGCATGCCTGTCTTTGGAGATAAAATAAGAATGGGCCTCAGTAACAGCTTTCCCCGGTACACTTTAAAGGGACCCTGTTTACATAGTCTTCAACTTAACATTAGAGGGTTGGATGCTGGTAGATAAATGGACTGGCACACAGAGAGAAAGTTCTCATAAATTCATCGGTGGTTATGGGCTGACCTCTGTTACCGTAAGGCCTATTAAAAATACAAGGTCTCACTTGGACAAAAGTTTCTTCTTGAAGCATTGATTGTTTTAAGCACATATATGTTAACTTCAAAACTGAGAAAAGTACCGCAATACTTTTTTGACCCCCTCAAAAATGTTTATGTGCTCTTTCTCAAAAAGTACGAAACAATAGGTGTCTGGGTTGTCCACAGTTTAGACAAAGTTTTTAAAAACCTTTCGGTTATCGCCGTTCATTTTTAAAATGCATTATCACCGTGCTCTTTTTGCTCCAGTTGGGTACACTAGATCATGAAGGAACACAATATAGCATAGTGCCCCAGCAGAGAGCGCACGTATCCTGGCACCGTATGATATCTCAAGAGGTACAAGGGCGTTACGTACATCCAATGGTCCTCGTCCCAATGTCGACCCCCACCAAAAACATCTGCAGAGGTACTTTATTAGGCTGGATTGATACACACGTACAAATTTTATTTGTTGAAAACTAAGTCATGTTTCGTGTACAATTTAAAAAAAGATTTATATCATTCCTATGCTAAAAAGATATGGATCTTGCTGGTGTGATCACTTCGGGTTTTAAATGTTAGTCTGGACACTTTCAGGAAGACTTAAAGCATATATATATAAATATATATATATGTGTGTGTATATGTATGTATATAATAGATATGAGGATAGATTCACGAATAAAGGTATAAAGCAGGTAATGGTCGGCATCTATCACTTAGTAGAGCAGGACACGTTGTAATTTGTATACTAATTACTCATAATCTTGTAATATTTATTGGGAAGGGCTCCGCCCAAGTTTTATAAAATGAACACTGAAAAAAGAAAACGTACACATTTAATACAACTATTATAGGATCATCAATTTGACGAAATTGACCTTCCCTGTGTTATCTGGATATGTACTTTGAATAAGCAAGAAAATTACAATTTGTTGTACATCAGCTGTACATTGTTAGCCTACAGGAAGAAAAGTTCTTTAATGAAACGCAGCATGGTCGAGATTGAAAGACGCCGACGTGCCACAAAGCAGAAGTATTATGTTGAAATGTCTGCTTTTATTGATCACAGCATTTACCAAAGGTTAGCCACATTTTAGTATAATTTCATATCGACCTTTCTATTAGACCCAGACACATCCGATATATTTATTCTCTGGATGCATGTGCAATAATAGCATTTTCAAAAAATTATTCGGAACAACATGAACCATATGAATGGTACATAATCACTGAAGAATCTACACTGGTTGTTCCAATGAAATAAGTCATTGTATCGGCACCAAAGCATTTAAGTACAATGTTTTGCATATATTTAATTACAGTATCATACTAAAAACACAGCTGTCTGTATAGTCCTGTCAAGCGGGAAGCTTTAAACATGCTGGCATTTGTTTTTTTCTTATGACGCCTTCCTTAAAATACACTATTTTGCACATTAAACTACTATCCGTGACAAACAGATATTATATATTCATGCATGAAAGAAGAGTTACAGAACATATTAATCTACCTATTTAGCCGTGTCAGTATGCGTAACGTAAGCCACGTAAATTGTCGCTTTACGGGTCAAGCTCATATTGTGAAACATGGATCTTGGAATATTAGTACACGTCTCTTACTAACAACTCAGTTTCCATCGTATTTTACAGATGGTATAAGGCCAGCAACAAAGCAAGTACAGCCGACAAGAAGGCAGAGGCCATTGCTAATATTCGTCATTACTTTACACATGTTGTTAATGGCGTATGTATTAGGTCATGATCATACCTGAACTGATATCTGAATGGGTTTTTTGTATAGCAAAAGGCACTTAACTCACATTTTATCTGCACCCGTGTATCATGCTTATCATTTGATAAACAGGTCGAACAACTTCGATAAATGTGAAAAAATAATAGTTCAATCTAAATTAATGAACCATGACCTATAACACAATCCTTGTGAGAGTTGAAAAATTAAAAATCGCAAATTATAGTTATAAACGTCACATTTAACATTTGTTATGTAAAACAAAACTATACTTTTTTTACGTAATGGCATTACATATTCTTGCTGTACCACACATTGGTTACACACATGAACCCATTTTTGCATATTATCACATATTCTCTACAAGAAACGCTCGGGAGACATAACTTTAAAAAAAATAATCCTAAAACGTTTTTCCCCCGTGGCAGGTCGACCTGCGCTACATGAATATCCAAGAGGCGGACTTTAGTCTGGCCGTGCGGCTAACTGGATTTTACATCGCTTCGGTATTATGTTTACATTGTAGAGTTTCAAGATTAAATCATTGACAGAGTCTTCAAGTAATTCTTCATATACAATCTAGCGTAAACTTAATGGCAACATTAATGACGTCGTAGAGTAGTGATGATATTGTACCTTTTATGTTTACGATCATCTTTAAGCTGACCAAGCTTGCACGTATGCAACCTGGACAGGGCTGTATGTAAACAGAGACCATGGACTCAAAAATAAATTAACTAGGTCATTTTTTGGAACCACACATATGTAACCTGTGTGTGAGAACATTTAAATTTGTTCTTGGGTGAACATATGCCATAAAATAATTCAACATATGCTCATGTGATGCGGGTCGTCACAGACTGCCTCAGCTTCGCCCTGGACTGAGAACATCAAATCATCGAGCAATTCCTCCACTCGCATGCTGGTGAATGCCAACAAGGGCCTCGATGTCTTCGACAGTTTTTTGTCCTCCAGTAAACAGAGCTTGGGCAACCTGATACGTGATCACACCATGTCATTTACAGGGTACCTGTCTTGTGGTTGATGTTACGATTGACTGTCATGTTGTTTGTTTGCTCATCACTTATAATTCATACAATGTGTTGTATACACAGATATATTACTGCTATGAATATTTAAATGCCTCAATTTAGTATTTCTTCAAATTAATATTATAAAATTTATTTACATCATCATGATCAGAAGAATAATGGTTTCTGATGAGCTCCTCCAGTGACCTTTTTTTTCATTTCTTCCTATGTGAGCCATGGTATTTCATTCGATAATTTGGTAATGATAATGATAATGACACACATCAGTTTCTCTCTGGAGTGGGACAAGATACGCGTATAGTTGTTCTAAAAAGAAGGTAGTTCTTTCTGTTTTTAAATCTCTTCCCACCCTAGCATCGTATGAATCGAACTCAGCAATGCTAACCGCATGTGTTCTTTCTCAATGAACTTTTAATACCGACGTGATGCTATTCAAGTAAATGATACTATTTCGTACCTGATGCAAAACCCACTCTTCCGTATAATGAACCCATAAGTTACAGTGCAATGGAATGTATAAGTTGTGAAATCCCCATATGAAACTTAACGAAACGAAAACACATGGAGGTAAGTTAATGGCGTGTCTCTGTTCAGCTGCGGGTTTCTGCAGGCGTTCTAAAGTTGACATTAAGATGAATAAGTTACGGGTTTTGTTAAACAATCTCTGCAGTTGTTATAATAACACCTTTAGTCATATATCCCTTTATTGTTGCAAAACTCAGGAGTTTCTATCAGATTACAAGTTAAATTATGTGCACAAAATACAAAATAAAGAAACAATAGTGACGGATTGTTGAATGATTCACAGATATGACTTGTGGCTTGGGCAAGATTCATTCAATCAAAAGGACACGGGGGTCGCAGGTGAGTGCACACTTCGTGCTTGGTCCTGGTTTTAGTGCGACACAAGCGTGATTATTGAAAGAACTCCAGACGTTCAAACTGATTTGTTGTTGCGTTCATTATTCACTCGGGAGTCACTGCAGGCCCATCCACGCATCGAGAAATGCTCTTGACCGAAGTCGTTAGGCTGATCTCAATGGTAATCCGAGGTGTTGTGAATGCGCCTGTAATGACCCATGGATGAGTAATAAATTATGTTCTATTATATAGCCAGGTAATTTGCTGTCCACCCACTTGCTGTATCAATCTTTCCTTACCAGAAAAAGCCACAGGGAGGCAAGCACTGTTCAACCGGGCTATTGTAGAAAACCCAGCTCATCAAGTCGTGGACATCTCACATCGACCTGCGGTGGGATTTTCAGGGGGGTTGATACATCGGCCGCAAATCCCTAAAAATAACATATACGTTTTACAGATGTTCTATATAGCGCGGGAGGGGGGGGGGAATTCTGTGCCGCTCAGCCTACAGCTGAGATACTAATGTTTGCATTCATATTGATAGGTTCATAAATTCTTTTTTAAACATTGTACAGGTATTATTTATGGTTCCAAAGTTCGAAAATCATTGCTGTCATTTGTAAATCCTTTGAGAAAAGTGTGTTGCCAATTTACATGTTGAAAATTAGGTACATGTTGAAAATTAGGGGGTATATCTTTCATGCATTTTCTTCTCTCAAATTTGCCTCGAAAGAGTAGAGCATCTAGGTCCCCTTCATTTTGAAAGTCGTACCTAATTTGACAACACTTAATTTCACGCTTTGTTATCTATAAGTCAAATATTAATATCACTACATCAAAATTAATGAAAGCAATTTTATCCTCATATTGAAAGCACAATATTTACATTCAATCTAACTTTGGGCCTCTACTGGTCTTAGTTTTCATAAATGATATTACTGTTGCCATCTCTTGTGACAACAAACTGTTCGCTGATGACACTAGCATATTAGAGATCATATTTGACCCTGTAACTTCTGGTAGGCGTATAGATACTGACCTTGAAAAAAATTTTTGTTTGGGGCAAACAGTGGAAAATTACATTTAATGCAACTAAATTTCTAGCCCTCTTGTTTTCAGCTTAACACATCAAACCTGATCATCTACCTTTATTTCTTGGCGAATCGGAAGGCTTAAATTATACCCATCTGGGAATTACCCTTTCTCATAATTTGAAATGGAATGCTCACATTACTAGAATCATTGACAAAGCGAGGAAACGCCTAACTTTATTTTTTAGACTTAAATATAGATTATCGCGTAACACCTTTGTCAGACTATACAAAGCCATGATACGCCCTATCCTGGAATATGGATGCGTCATATTTGATAATTACACGATGGACCAGAAAATTTCACTTGAATCTGTTTAGTATGAAGCGGCACGCATTTGTTTGGGTGCACTTAAACGTACACCCCGACATTTCCTTCTTAATGAATTAGGTTGGCCAACTTTGGCCAGAAAGCGCCAATTCTATAAACTGATTCTGTTTTGCAAAATGGATAACAGGCTGACCCCCGCTTATCTTTCGGATCTGGTCCCACTTGGTGCCGTTCATCCAACCTTCCATCTTCGCAACCGCCGGAGTTTGAGACAAATAAAGTTTACACCCAATCGTTTTGGTAATTATTTCATTCCCTCTACTATTGAACTTTGGAACGACCTTCCGGACGATATAAGGCAAGCTACTTCACATGCTCAATTCAAATCTAAACTAAGAAGTACTCTTTTGTCCGTTGATCCTGTCCCAGGTCCCTACTCGCACGGCAAAAGATTTCCTAGTTTATACATACACAACTACGTTTGGATTGTTGTTGTTTTAATTCTCATCTTCATAGACTAAATATTCTTCCGTCCCCTGCATGTAATTGCTCATATCCCAATGAGAGTACATACCATTTTTTGTCGCATGCCCCATGTTTTCATACCATAGTGTATCCTTGTTGCGAACGGTATGCAATATTTTGGCACCGGGATTCAATCCAAACATAGTAGTTCACTTAGCACGTGATACAGTGCTTACTTATCTGACAACTAATTACAATCTTTCGTCAAGCGACAACTTAGATATTTTTGATTCTGTCCAAAACTTTATTATAGATGCAAGACGGTACGAGATGAATATTATGTTAGCATACTGACCAATTTATTTGTCCTCGGATGTCGTTTTGTCCTATGTGTTTTGTTCATATGATTGTGTGTCTCTCTGTCTGGAGAGCCATTCATTTAGTATTATTGTACTACTTGGCAATCCAGGTGAAATAAATATGTTTAAAATAAAACTTTTAACATTGCAAGTATTGGAGAGAGCCTAGTGTGTTGTGAGACCACAACACATGAGCCCTGTGTGTTATCGGACCATAACCCATGTGTCCAACCCACATTCCAATATAACGCGCCCACCTGGGTTTCCAGATCTCAACACTTGAACATACTGGGCAAATCAGTTTCTGGTCGTTTTTCACAATTCTATGTACGTGTCACCGAGCCGAAAAAGACAAGGGGAAAATATGAATACAAGCAATGAGGGTCGCTTTTGTGTGTGGTATGCACATAATGACGATGGTGATTGAAGATGGCATCGGGCGAGCGTGCGCCACGCCCACGATACCAGCTTCGATCACCCGAGTCGTTGTGCCATAACACACACAACTTCGACCCTCATTTTTTAAGGTAAACACGTATATTTTTCACTGAACCACCAACAATTACAATCTTCATTCTCTATTAATGGATACTTGGAAAAAAAAGTAAAATGTTCGTGCACATCGCATATCACAATGAGTGTTACGATTCATACAATTTAATGAAAAAGCAAAGTAGACATTTTGTGTGATTGATCTTTTATATGGCATACCTATATTCAAGTTAATAGGCTGTTGCTAGGCCTCGAAATAATACAACTATAGGTACATTTCATTCCTCTTGGTGAACCAGCTGACAAAGAACAGGCTTGCTCCATACGAAAATTGATGAGTCCCCGAATTTTACTCAAGGTGGCCGTTCTTCATGCTTTCATGTATGGCAAACCTTTTTTGATATTTAATCCTATTTGGCAACATCACTTACTCATTTAATGGTATTGCTAAATTATTTGGTGATGTCGCTAAATATTGAACAATATCGCTATATTATTTAGAAATATCACCAAGTCATCTATTGATATCAGCGAATGTGTATGGTTCAGCGATATCGCCAAAATGATAAGCTATATAAGTGAATGATTCAGTGATATCAATGAATCATTTGGCGATATCACTAAATAACATATTTAGCGATAAATATATTCCCGGTTCCTGTCCTATATTTCTCCGACATGGCTGCCATTTGGGAGGAAAGTGCGATGGTTTCAGCCTCCCAAAGCGTTTGGTCAAAAATTGATTATCTTAAGTACAATTTCCCAGCATGCACCGATTCACTTTTTGAACGATATCACTAAAGCATTTGCCTATATCGCTAAATCATTCAGTGATACGGCTAAACACATCTTATTTGATGATATCTCTAAATCATTAAGAGATATCGCGCAATCATTTAGGGGTATATCGAAATCATTTGGCAATATTACTAAATGATTATGGGGCATCAGTAAATGGGGCTATTTAGCCATATGGCCAAATGATTTAGCGATATCGTTAAGTAATTTGGGGATATTGCTAAATGATTTAGTGATATCGCCAAGTCGGATCAAGTGTCAAAATGGTGTGCCATATTTATGGACGTATATGTGTTTGCGGTGTGACATGCGTACAATGACTAGCACTTGTCTCTGGTATGCCACCATCAAGATATGATACAACTTTGATTATTTAGATAGAGCCCGCGTGTATTTTCAGGTTTAGCGAATTTACAAGGGATATGTGATGCTACTCCAACGTCCATTGTGGAAGATCACGGCGGGTTTGCGAATATTGGAGTCGCTGCGCATGAATTGGGTCACAGGTGTGTTTCGCGGAAGCTTTATTAAATATTTTGGGGGCAAAGTTACCTCTATTTTTCAGTGCGTATTTTCTCCCAATGTATAGAGTGTGGCGTCACTTGACTTCATTTCTTTTGATCTGTAGCTGAAATACAACATCATCAAATATTACTTATTTCATCTCTTTCAGGGTGGAACAAACTTACTTTGGTCAGAGTCGGTCTGTGCTAACACATAGAATTTGATTACAGATGTCTCGTACTTTCTCAAGGCAATATAAGAAAGAAGATTTGTGAACGTTGAAAGTGATCTCAATTAAGTTGCGTTAATGGATGATCTTCTCTTTACTGTTACATTTAAGTATCTTTTAGTGTTTTGAGGCTTGTAATTGAGGAACAGATCAGGAACTGATGATCAAGGCAAATGCGTTTAAGAATACGATTTTGTTATTTCTTGTATGAGGAATTGTTGCTTACAGCTTAGGTGCAGAACATGATGGAGAAAAGAACCCCTGCAAACCAGAGAGCAATTTCATCATGACACCCTCTTTTGAAGCCACAACAGCTGCCAATCACCGCAATCCCTACCTGTTCTCTACCTGCTCCGTCCAGTCTTTCAGGGCCACAATTAACACATTGAACTCGTAAGTTGCTTCTGAGTTTTGGAACTGCCTGGCAAATTTTTCGTTGAAAGAAGCAAAGTTCCAGATCTCTGTAATACACTGGCCCTCGTTAGCTTGTCAGACTCAAAGCCGATATGTGATTTTGTGAAAATGAACCTACAGCAAATCGAAATATTCCTTGCAGCTGCTGTGCACGCAATATGAGAAGTGTTATTAAATTTTCAAATGGTATCATTTATTTGATGCAATTGAACTAAGAAAACAAAAACAAATTTAAGTCTATTTTCAAATGTGTGATTACCTTGAATAAAAGTTTTTATTTCAAACCAGTATTGACTATGGCAGTGAATAAGTTAATAAGACAATGTCGGCCTTTTAAAAAAATATTCTACCCGTTTCCCATCATTATAGTACGGAACCCGCACACATAGAAATTACAACGTAAGGCTATGCTTATAAAACTGGTAACTTGTCGGTTCAAACATGTTCTGATTTAAAAAAAAAACGAAAAAAGCTGACCTTTTGTGAACCCCTCTCGTGGACTCACTTGTTAGGGGAATAGTTGGAGGAATCCAATTATATGCTTTAATAAAATTGATGAATACGTTTGCATTAGTTTACAGTTTCCCCATAGCACATTGCAATATATCGTCAGCGAACCTTTATTTGGTTACAGGAATCTGATGCATTATTTCTGCAGACAGATTTGGAATATATCCGGGGGCACAACATTTTGTGCCATCAAGAGGTTAACTTGTACCAAAAAAACCGAAAAATTTCGGATATATAACCCGTTATCTAATACAATTCGAAGGTGGCTCTTTAACAATCTACAATATCAGGCAAACATCTGTAGGCTGACAAATGCTCAAATTTATTGTTGCCAAAACTTTCACATGCATTATCAGAAAATCTCTATTTCTGAATGATATATCCAATAAGATCTTACAAAAACAAGTGCAAATAGTACCGCAGCGCTCTCTTGTGAATTAATCAAGTTTTGCGAAAACCACCAATGATGATTTGCTGTTGCAATACCACGTTGAAACAATTGTTAAATTGCAGCTGTAATTTTATTACATATACCTAAATATGCATCGTTAAATGTTGTATGCCTTTACACCGCGATACGGCATAACTATGCCAAATGGATATCATGTTTTAGGGAGAACAGAAACTGTTTGCTCAATATGGCGACTCCACTGAACAAAACAGAATGGGATCTTCACCTAGGAAATTTACCTGGACAATTGTACCCACCACATGAGCAGTGCAGACAAATCTACGGACCTCAGTCATTCTATTGTGGAGTAGGTGTTCATATATATACATATATATTATTTGTAACCTACACTCCACAACTGAATCACTATAATATGAAGCATATTTGTTGATCAAAACACATTTATTCTGCAAAGTGCAATGCTCTGCAACACTTCCATGTTATCAACACCAGAAATCCTTCAGCCCAGTTTCTATTTCTTTCTGTCCATTCAAGCAACTGCCTATTTCTAACATCTAGATACGGTGTTTTTAATAAATTTTTGCCTTTTTAATAATACAGTTGCACATTGAAGCGGCATTTTGTTCATGTTAAGCTAAATCTACCCAAAATATTGTAATGGGTTTTCACATCACGGTTTAAAATCTGAAATACGGACATGTATCGTGGCTACCAGCTCCTTGTATCAGCTTCATGCTTAACCAAGTGCACATTAAATAACTTATACCCCACCGTATGAACTTAATGTTTGTGCCAAATGATAGACATATTCCACAAAATCGAAATTGTTTGTGTCACTGTCATGCACCAGGGTACCACAAACGGCAAGAAAATTTGCAGAGAAATGACATGTTTTGATCCAATTGGGAAAGCATGTTTTGCGGCCGATGACCTGCGGGCCTCCAGAGGCAGCAGCTGTGGTGACAAGAAGGTACATTGACTTCCGTTTGATTTCACGTTTTTGACAACATATTTTATGCATATCTGTAATCCACCTGCTGTGTAGGGACTACTAAATAACATATGAAAATGATATGCAAACACATTTGGAGGTCAGTGATTGGTGCCCGTACCTGTACAATCTCCTATATATTAAAAAAAATATGAGGTTTTTGTTTGTGAAAAAGGAAAACTTACATTTGCTCCCACGGGATGTATAATTTGAATATTAGATATATAAATGTATGTCTGTAAACTGTGAACGAGAAATGCAAATAGCCAATTACAAAAGTAGTATTGCTATTGTCCAGAAGAAAGATATAGAGCCGTAGACCGAACCATCGCATAAGACACCTTTTACCGTTTCGTAATCATAAAGAACCTGATTAGATTTCCCACTTTTGTGCAGATGAATTTGATCGTATTTTGTGTTAATGAAAACTGATGCATCATATTCTATAGTTTATGAGCAAACTTTATATTCGCACAATGTGTTTCAGTGGTGCGAGGGTGGCGTATGTGTATCAAATTCCAGGGCGCCTTCCGCAGATGGTAAGTCTTTATGGTACAGGGATCAGTGATGAAGTGGGTTTTGGTGCAGATGGTATACAAGATCTGCATTGCAGAGATGCCAGCGGCGCCTATCGTGGATGCTTGGTAAATTTTGCTCAGTTCGAGTTGCAATGGTGTCGTGGCTTCTACAGATATGATATGTAGAGGGTGCGTCGTACGAGGTACACGGGTGTCATGGCTCGCGTTGCAGTGTTAGGTCTGTATAACTGGAGTCGCCGTGGCGCAAGGGCACCTGCTGGAAAAGGATAGGCTATGCACACCACGTATTGCAATGAGGCAAGAGTGATTCGACCTGTGTGCTGCACTATTGTAATTGGACCCGCTGTTGGTGGAATGTGCACAGAATGCTTCACACGCTACTCTAATGGTAGCGTGGAATCTGATCACCTGGTGGACCCATGTTGAGTCTAAGAGCATGACAAATTGAAATAATACCCCAAAACTTAAATTCTATCGGATAAACTGAGCGGATAGTAAATGCAGGATATCCATTCAACTGTTGCAACGAAGCCATCTGATTTTTTTTAAAAACTTGTTTTAACATATGTTTATTCTTTCCAACTTCATATGGAATTTATTTTGACAGTGGTAACCCTCACGTGTACCGTTGCAGCATTTACGTCAAAACTTAAGTTTCTTGTAAAATAGCCTCCCGGTTGGACATAATAAATTCAGTACTTTTCTTTCAACTAAACATATACTTAAAGTTCTGCGACAGGCAGATTCGGAAGCACTCTATGCAAACAGTCTCTGTATGAACTTCATATCCATTTAAACGCAGGGGAACAAAATGCACCCTTTAAAAAGAACTGACATTGTATGAAAATAAAGTGGCTCATCTGCTTGCAGATTGTCATTTTCTTAAATCAAATTATATGCATGTAATATGTAAAGTCAAATTACATGTATGTAATGTTCCCAGTTAATACCACATTCTGTCATATTAACTGCTGTAGACAGCTGCCTATTTGGTGACTATCTGGGTTCCATAGATGCACGTGGAGGCTGCAGCATCAGGACACAAGAGGAACCCTGGCTGTGCTACAAGGCTGACCATCGTGACAAGTGCTGTGCCTCGTGCAGTAATGCCTTCATTGGTTATAAACCTGGTAAGTCTATTTCGAAAATTTCTTCTGAGAAAAAGATACTGTCATACACTAAGCATCACATAGTACACTCACATTCGGTAGAATGCACGGAATTTGTACACATATCTTCAATTTATTGTGTCCACACTAATTTAATGCATTGGATACTAAGGCTGGCACAACACTGATATTTTCCACGTTTCGGTAAAATAAAGTACCAGAATAAAGCATAAATTACGCACAGTTTACAATACATTCAATTAAAGCAAGTTTTGATCGTTAAAAACATATTGTTCGTACTGGGTTTAAATAGATATATTCTAAATTTCAAAAACCCTATAATTAAGCAAGCAATATCATAAACCTGAGACCTGGTCTCACACACAACTGGAGCCTGAATTCGATTCTTAAGTATTATTTTTCCTTCTTTTTTTTCAAGCATGCGAGTACGGTGATAAAATGTCAGGCTGCACCAAGAAAGACTGTCAGATACCCAGCAACTGGGCAATATGCTGTGGTACATGTTCCGTTGAAGCTGGCCTGAGTACGCCTGAATCTATCACTAGCCATATTCCTATAACGAGCATGACGTCATCTCAACTCTCCAGCACGAAGACCCTTAGAACTGTAGATGGATCCACTATCGTGCTACCTAGTAGGATTGCACACGTTTTAAGTGTCATAGCAGTCATTTTATTCACAAGGGAAGAATGTTAGCTTTGGGATTTTGCCACTTCAATATTAGCCCCAACACAAACAAACATTTCAAGGTATATATCAATTCCTTTCCCTTTTAGCAAAGACAAGGGGTGGAACTCTCTACGCTGCAGTAATTTTCGAATTAAAATTGGGACGAGTATTAGAGATTTAGCACCAGTACGTCTAGGTTTGAAGGGGAGAAAAACCAATCCTTCCGTAGTACTAGTATGTTGATGGAACAATTTATCCATACTCCTGGCAAAAGGAACAAACAACAGGCAGGCACATCCATTTCTTTCACATGGGCTGCTATAAATATTATTTTGTGTAGAAAATATGAGTGCCACTTGGACTGTTATTTAATATGGACAGGATAGCTAAGAGTACGCCTGAGCCGTTACAAAAATGTCCAGGAAATTAGATAACAGCCACAAATGTGCAAAAAGTGTGTTCAGTATTGGGGTCCTCATGGGTTTTTATATGGGGCCAATAGCAACATAGCGATCAATGTGAACCCATAATGCTACGGATTACGGAGGGTTATCCACAGCTCTCGGAATTCAACTTACGAAGGATCATTGGCATGTTGGAAACTGATCTTTTCCACTGTAAATTTGCCAGTCTAATGGGCTGCCCCAGGTCAGCCGAACAGAGGTGGTGGGACCATTTTGAACAAACAAGAGGGTACAAGAGGAGTACTGGATCTGGAAGACCAAGACTTTGAGGTGGGAGGGGCCATCGTTACCTGGTGCAGTATGAGAAGAGACCTTGATTCTTTCTGGCGAAGAGGCTTCTGATGGAGAAATTGCATGCTGACTCGTGCAGTATGAGTCAGCATGCAGTATCTCCAGCAGCACAAAATGTGTTGCCGTGGCCAGCTCGATCTCCTGACTGGGTCCCCCAATGAACATTTGTGGGTTCTGTTTGGCAGTCGAGTCAACTCAGGGGCGAGTACGAATAACCTGCAGCCACCCTGGACCAATTGGCACAGCGGCCCACAGACCAGAGGAACCAAAGTCTCTAGGCAGAGATAGCAAAGCTCACCAGCAGCATGTCAAAGAGGGTCCAGACTTGCTTGCAGAGGCGTTGTGGTCACACTCACTACTGATGCGTGTGGCCTTCAAACAAAATGTCTGTTTCAGGACAACCACATATTTCCAAAACAGGCGATAAAAACAATGATCTTATTACGTAAACACACACCCCCACACACACACACATGCACACTGACACACAGAATATATAAATTATTTGTTGAGGTGCATGAAGATTTTGAAGTGAATGGATTAGGAAATACAACACAGAACCTTTTTATAGCATGGCATTCCATATATACATATATATATATATATATATATATATATATATATATATATATATATATATATATATATATATATATATATATAAATGAAAGCATAGATAGATAGATAGATAGATAGATAGATAGATAGATAGATAGATAGATAGATAGATAGATAGATAGATAGATAGATAGATAGATAGATAGATAGATAGATAGATAGATAGATAGATAGATAGATAGATAGATAGATAGATAGATATGCACTAAGCGTAATTGTACACACGTAAATTTGTAGTCAGTTGCGAGTGTTGAGCTTTTACTTTTCATATTGAGATACTTTTGTAGATGTTTCGAAATTGACAGCCAAAATGTTTCCATTGCCTTAAAACCAATACAGCATGTGTTTGGTCCTGTATCTTCAAAGGGTCCAAAAAACTGGTATGCCCTCGTTTCTCTTTTTTTTTCGGGGTAAGGGTATGCTCTTTTGTTATATCTAGAAACACAGGTCAAATGTAACCACACGTCTACTTGAACGTCTCTTGGTAAATTTGTACGTTCCGTGTATCAACAAAATCACATACCTAGTCGCAATTCCATGCGCAGTTGCTATTTATCTACGCTCCGTCGATATATAAGTGCGGTCACTATTGACCAAGGGAAACTAAAAGCCCACATCCAGCTACCAGGAACACTGATTTTTGACCCTCATTCATCTGTTCCTTGCCACAACTTTGACATTATTTGAAGCCAACCAGGCAATGACTGGGTTCACTCTCCCTTAGCATGTGTCTCACTCTGCTTGATGTTTTACGAGTGATTGTTACAACGCATTCTTCCATCCTCCTTTCATTACTTCAAGTTGTTATAATAATTAAAAATATTGTTAGAACGAGAAAAAGGTGTTATAACAAGATTTATTCTTGCTTTAAGAAGAAAAGCAGTTGCTATAATAAAAAAACATCTTGCTATAACAAGAAAAAAGTGAATAAAAATATTATGACAAGAAAAAGGGTAATTATCAGAAGGACAAAAGTCTTTTTATAACCAGGATAAAAGTTATGCCAAGAAAAATCTTGTAATAACAGGCAAAAGGGTTGTTATAACAAGGAAAAAATCTTGTTCTCACAAGAGAAAACATTATTCTAACACGAAAAAAGCGAGATTAGATTCACAAAAACCGGTTTCCATGCCGTAGAAATGAGGGTCAAAACTACCTTGCCAAACGGGCTCTAGCCCTGGTATCTTTGGCCGAGATGTACATTGCATGACATATGTGTCAAGGTGGTCATCTTCATGCATATTTTCTGGAGATTGAATAAAATACAATTGTTTATACGAAGCTGAAAACTAATAACGTTGTTGAAAAGTTCTAAATTTTACACGCGATTTAGAAATGTATGTATTACGTTTCTGCTAATTGCTGATTCTGAATAATGTCAAATAGCAGAGCTACATATTACGTGGATTGCATAAAATATGTAACAAAGTTGTTTGTGATTGTTTGATGTATTTAAGATATTCCTAGCTGCAAAAAGTCATATGAAAAAAATTAAGAGAATCTTTAAATCAAGCCAATTGGGACGGCTCTTTTAATTCGGAAAATGTTGATACTTGCTGTGATAATTGGACTGAATCATTTATTGATATTACAAAAACATGATATCAGGTAAATCTATCGCAATGCGACCATAGGACTTACCATGGTTTAATTCCTCACTCAGCTGCGCAAGACGAGAAGTTCATAATGCTAAAGAGAACAAATATGACATACACTTGTGGAATCTCTACAACACTATACGCAACCAATGCCAAGAACATTTCAAGGCAGCAAAAGAAACCCACAAAAACAGACCAGCAGCCTCGCTAAAAAACGCGAATCAAAGGAACAAAGCTTGGTGGTGTACATACTAATATTGACCAATCCTCGGCTATCCCCTCATTACATTATGGCGATTGTCATATTACCCATAACCTCTCTAAAGCGGAAATGTTCAACACGTTTTTCTCGACCAGAGCTACATCGACTCAACCAGTGCCGGGACACTACCAGCCTAAAATACAACATAAGTGTTTCTTGGCTCAATGCAGATCAATCGAGAAGAATTATGTTTTGGATATCATACAAAAAACCTTGATGTCACAATGGCCACGGGTCCAGATGTAGTCATTTTACTGTGGGAGGGGCCGCCATCCATTCACGATTCTCTAGCAGGTCTGTTCAATCTGTCAATGCGCCAGGAAATCTTTACTAATTCCTGGAAACAGGCCCATTTCACGCCTCCGTAGCTAGGGGGTGTCGGGGGTATCAATCGACACCCCCACAGCGTCAAAATGTCCAATAATATCCCCCTCCATCCCCCACCCCCCAAAAATCAAATAAGACAACAACATCAAAAGAACAAAACAAAACAAAACAAAACAAAACAAAACAAAAAGAACTAAAATGGAAATGAAGAAAAAAGGTATCCCTTTCATACGTGTTTACAATAATTGTTATTCTCTGCATAAGGTCCGCACAAAAATTCATTCAATCAAGAGTACTCTACTTATTCTGATTGATTATAGCACTTAAAAGAACAACAACAACAAAAAACACACACACACACAAAACATTTTTTTTTTTTAATTCTTCAATATGCCATGACCTTTTTAAGGTCCATGTTCCCATAACACTCTATATAGCATACTATTGATGGTAAAAATATCTCACCAAACTTCTTTGTTTTCAACTTTAAGACAGAACTGAATAGGTACCTTTCTTTTATTCAAAAAATGAAAAAGAGCTGGTTTGTTTTCAATATTTTTATGTCAAAACTGTTTTTTTTTTAAATATTGGACCTTTATGTTTTATGTCAAAACTTGGCGCAGCAATAATGAACCTTTTTAATCTTAATTTATCCACTATTAGACCTTTTCGATATGTCAAGAGAAATTTCAGATCCACAGTTGATAGCGTCACTTTCACTAAAGCTGCATTACTTGTTGGTCGGTCTGGCTGGAAGACTGTCGTAAAGAAACAATTTTAATTGAAAATCAACAAATATAATACTGAATAAAGTAAACGAAAAAAAAATAAAATGCACAAAAACAAAACAAAACAAAAAAAACAAAAACAAAAAACATAAAAAACAAACAAACAAAAACAAAACAAAAAAGCACATATAAAGAATTAAAAAAAGACTGGAAAAACTGAGAAAAGACATTTACATTCAAAAACTACAATTATTTTGAACTTTTAGTATATCATAGATATTTTTCAAGTAGGTCTACATAAAGATAGCTGTCAGCTCAGTAGAAGATCCACGTTCGTACAGTACAGTTTATTTAATAAGCAGATAGATAAGTTGACAATATATTTAACTATGGCATACTTGGTAAGGTAATGAGAGTTTTACGAATGTTTTAGAGCTGTATCACCGTAAAGACAAGTTCCAAGGTGGTCTAGCTTTGCTCTGTTAAACCACAAAGACTACCGGTAGTTTGAATATAATCGAGCTATGCCCGGTAAACTAAGTCCACTATCCTCTGTTCGACTCCATGAAGTTAAAAATTCACATATACATAAGCAAAGGATACATTGTTGTAAAGGCCACAATCACAGATGATAAGTAAGATAAAAGCATGACCCTTCCTTTTAAATTGGTGACAAAAGTCGGGTTTGATCTGAAATTACGATGTGACATCGATATGCAAAAATGTAGAAATAACTTGTTATCGGTTCAGTCAAATTCTGTACTATTTTCACCGGAAAAGCCAAGTTAAGATCTCAGCTGGCCATGCCCATTGAAGCCAAGCCTCTATCTGGGCCACATGCTACTAGGAATAACATTCTGTCACTGAACATAGAAATGTACAGACGTCAAACTTGAAATGGGGGAAAGAACTTCTATTAAAGCTTGGATTATTAAGTGTTTTTTTTGTGTGTGTTAGTTATTATCAGTAGACTTTATTGTTTATTTTTTCACTTATGTTAGCCCTTAAGAGATGATAAAAAAGAGACGTTGGTAGCTTAACAGGTTGAGTGGCGAAAGGTCACTTCCTGTCCATAATGACCTCTCTCCCAAACCGATGCCAAGCTCCACTGGGCATGGCCAGCTGAGATGTCAACATGGCTTATTGCTCCGAACACGTGTGCCTAAAAAGCGGCCCACAGATTTCCTTTATTTGTGTCTGTTTTTTTAACTTCTAGGCTGAATCTAACAAACTATATTAAATACAGGGCCGGTGTGTATATATGTACGTGTATGCAGAGACTCTGCTTTTTTGGCCAGCATTACAAACACATGTAAACGTAAATATGTGTGCGCTATGTATAAATGCATGGCATGATGTAGCAAACATGCAAGAACATGCTTCAATGAATTTGTAATTTTAGATAATGGTAAGCCTGCTTCAACAAATTTGTAATTTTAGATTATGGTAAGCCAGTACAGAGATACAGTCCACATTTTTGGAACGGAGACGCCACCATCATCAATGTCTGGTTACGGGCTTGCGCCTCTGCACAAAAAAGGGGATACACGCTCATGTAATTATTATCGACCGATCTTACTATAAAGTTGTGTTGGAAAAGTTATGGAAAAAGTAGTTTTTACATACGTGTTTAATTTCTTAAGAGATAATCTACTTTTGCCTTCTAAACAGTCCGGGTTTGTGCGTGGAGATTTCATTCTTAACCAGCTTTTATCCATTTATCAGAAACATGTTCTTGCTGTTGATCTAAAAGGAAGCTCGAGTAGTGTTTTTGGACATCAGCAATGCGTTTGACCGAATTTTGCACCAATGTTTGTTATTTAAGTTGGAGCATAAGGGAATATCAGAATCCTTGCCTAAATAGTTTAAAAATTATCTTTCTAATCTTCAAGAAAGAGTTGTTATCAATGGAGAAGCCTCGCCTTGGGGTACCATTAATGCTGGTGTCCCTCAAGGCTGTGAACTTGGCTCTTTCCTATTATATTTATCAATGATTTCGTGGATATTGTTCACTCTGAAATCACTTTTTGCTAATGATACATCTTTATATCTCACTGCTGCGAATCTCTACCTAACCGCTGATACGTTAAATGCGGACTTGGTTTCTGTTGACTTTTGGTCACGGATGGGTTCGTAACACTTATCGCGCTAAAAACGGATTCCATGTTAGTATCTCGGATGAGAAATCAAGTCAATCACCCTCCCTGAAGTTTCCAAAATCATCAGTTGCAACATGCTGACCAACATAAACACCTCACGGATGAATACTACGATCTGACCTCCGATGGAACGATAATATAGATCTTACCGTTGCTAAAGCTTCTAAAGAACTTAATATTATGAACAGTTTACGATGCCAACTGGATAGGGAAACCCTAAAATCATATACAAATCATTTATTCGACTGGAAATGGAATATAGCAGTGCGGTCTGGGATGGCTGCACACAGGGCGACTCACAAAAATTGGAAAGTGATCAGCTGGTTGCTGCTCGTGTCATTTCTGGTGCCATACTAACCACCCCAAACGACACATTATATGAAGAAACGGACTCCAAACATTGACTAAACGTAAACAAATGAACAGGTTCATTCAAATTTATAAAATTACCCATAACGTACCTCTAGAATACCTAAATGAAATCATTTGTCCCAACCAAAGCAGGACAGATATAATACAAGGTACGTTGGCAACCTTCCTTATTCTAGAGCAAGGGCTGGCTTATTTAACAATACTTTCTTCCCCAGCACACCAAGATTTTGGAACCAGCTCCCACTGAACATTCAAAATTTTTACTCCCTCGATGAATTCAAGAAACACATATATTCAAAAGTCCCCCGCTAAATTAAAAAGATTAAATTATACTATGTTGGCAGTAGATACTCCTCTGTTGTCCATGCAAGACTCCATTACACACCATTGGTTTGTGCGAATCCCCAAATTGTTACTGTTGGCAAGGTGCAGAAGATCCCTGGCACTACATTTTCGTCTGTCCATTTTGTACCATGCAACGCGATAGCCTGCATACAACATTTCTTATCTTCTTCCATTCACTTCACAAAAGTTTTGTTTGGATCACAAAATTGTACATTTGATGACAACAAAATCATTATTCTGGCAGTTCAAGAATACATTCTAAAAACTAAAAGCTTCTAGCGCGGTGCTGTAACATGAGTTGCATTTAGACAGAGTAGTGCCACTATACATTTTGAAAAATTCTCATTTACAATCGTCGTAAGATCCCATCCATAGCCGCATGGTTGCTGAGTTTCGACGTGGCGGTGGGGTCATACTATGATGCCAAAAGCCAGCCCTTCTGTCTGTCTCGTCGAAACTGTGGTGTCTCCCTTAAACCTGTTGGCCCGGCGCAATGCTACATTTCAATTAAACGATTAGGCTACAATTCATGTCACGGAGAGATGCACTGAGCTATGTGACGTCTTGTCTGCCCTGTCTTCTTGTCTACTGTCTGCAAGAGGGGTTAATATAAGGCTTAGCCCTCCACAAATATTGTATATACACGTGACAATATTACATTAATATTCTCATGGAAAAAATATGTTTAAACCACTTGCAATCGTTCACAGCTTTTGGACGACAGTTCAGCATGAAAGAGTAATAATAATAATACTAATAATAATAATACTAATAATAATAATAATAATAATACTAATAATAATAATAATAATAATAATAATAATAATAATAATAATAATAATAATAATAATAATAATAATAATAATAATAATAATAATAATAATAATAATAACTTATTGAAACCCCCGACCCGAAGAAACGGGAAATAATACAAACATATACATTCTAATGATAATACCATCAGTCACATAAACCTGAATCAAATAAGATTCATTTGCCTCTACACAATAAAAAATGTTTGGAAATTACTTTAAACCTTTATCCACCTGTGCTGACAGGTACAGGGTACAAACACCCGCACTTGCCTGTGCAGCACAAGAGAGTGAAATCACAAAAACGTCCGAGAAGGGCAGGTTACCACTAGGCAAAGCCGCGATACGCCCCCCCCCCCCTCCCACCTCAAAAAAAAAAAAAAAAAAAAAAAAAAAACAGAAAAAGAAAAAGAAAGCGCGAGCAGATATGTTGGCAAAACAGTATTTGGTCAATCACAGCATGATACTCGAGAAACAGTTGCTGGTGAGGGAGACCGCCTCCGAGCAGGGCAAGTCACCCAAAGGCAAATCCCCGGATGTAACACTTCCCATCCCGCGGGAGTCCATAAAACCACGAGTAAGGAGTATTCAGCCCACCATGATTGGTCAACAAATTTAGTGAGTCAAAAACGCCATCTCTACCGACTCCAGATTTATAATTTCGTGCACGCAAATGGAGAGTGCGGATGCCACCGGGGCAATACCAAAGCATACCGTCTGTTCAATCATTGTACCAGGAATAACTTTACTAGTTGCTATATTTCGCAATGAGTGTTATATTCACCATTTTAAGCAGGTTTTCCGGCTTGAACACAGAATTTTAAATTTTCACAACTTTCGTCGAATAACCTGCGACATGGAGGAAACATTGATAGCCTGTGATGGCGTGTGTTCGATCCCCAATGCCCGTAAACTGCCATACCGAGGGTACCCTAACATGAGTTCAAGAGATCCGAAAGTGGTACGGCTGCACATGAGAAGGTTAAATATGGTACACATACAGCGTCCCGAAGGGTAAACTTTCGTACCTGTGGACAGCCCAAAGTGGGGCAAACCCACGTTGGCAAAATTATTGACATTTTTGCCTACAACTTTTGATACGCTTCCCAGCAGGGTGTATAAACTGGTCATGTCCCGTAAAAATAGTCCCAAGAGTTTCTAGGTATTCTGCAACATCTATTTTGTCAACTTCATTCAAATACCACTCTGACATTTGCTGTGAAGCATACGTTTGGGATGGGGGGGATTTTTTATTTTTTCTTTATTTTATTTTTTTTTTATTTTTTTTTTTTTATTTATTTTTTTTTTGGGGGGGGGGTTTGGTTTTGGTTTTTGGTTTTAGCCTCCTAGCTTAAACTAACATAGGGAGGCATACGTTACACAAATATCATTAAATTTCTGCAAGCCAGACGCATACGCGCTAGGGAACGTGACGTTGTCTACGTATGCAAAGCTGTTGAATTTATTACCCCCACACGCAATTCATCAAGTTCTACTAACCTGTCACTTACAGCAGGTAACGAGATAAAATACTTACTTGTCATAGTCCAACTTTAATGGCGAAAATATTATTAAAAAAATATTCCATCTACCTACCAAGTTTGAGGCTTTCTTCCATCTATAGAGGAGCACCTATCGATTATTAGGCAACGTGACAATCAATTTAACCATTATGCCATTATGCCATATCGAGCGTAATACTTTTCTACATACAAAATATTAGGAGCACAATATGCCACCAAATCATTCAGTCAGGCGGTTCCGAAACTGCAGTATCTACTTTTGCGGTTGCCGAACTGATTACCACTGAACTTCTTTACTAGGTAACATAGGTATTTCGAACCATGACGACATTAAAACTGTCAGTTTTTTTGCTGGGATAAATGTAACAATTGGCAGCATTTTACTCAAAGAGTGTCAAAACGTCCGGCGATGTCTCCATTTTGATGTATGAACGCTGATTTAAGGACCAGTTGATATTCTTCTTGTTACCAGAAATGATGGGAGGTCTACTGGAGAGCGCTTTGCACGGTTATACCGCGAACAGGATTGACAACACAATCCCTGCAGGTAAAAGTGACGGCAACCGTTTTCCAAGGATTGGCTGTTGCAGATTTTTTCATCTCGCTTGTCTCCATACTCACAACCTAAAAGTAGGTGAAACATCAAGAAATGTACCTTATAAGTTTGTGAATTTGGACAGAGTTTTGTTTTGTTTTTAAAATAATAATAACAAGAAATGACCAAAAAAAAGTCTAAGATTTTCCACTGGACATGTGGCAAACACCAAGATGGATGTGGTCCCTGATGCCTGTAAACTGCTAAACCCGCCAGGTGGCGGGTGCATACAATAATACATTATTATCTAAAACATTACATTGGTGTCTAAATATGCCTTAGAGATTTTGAATCGTTTTGTACGAAGGTGAAAATGAAATAGATGGTGATGAACTGCTGCAATACATTTTAGCTGCTGAGACTACCAGGCCTGGATGCGGTCAATTCTATGTGTATATAGGTTCTTCGGAAATAGCAGACAGGGGAATTTACAGACAGATTTTCGACAAAAGACCATGTTACCGTGAGGAGTGGCATATTCTTTCTTCATGCGTTCAGTGAACATTAGGTAACAGATTGTCTTCACCTTTGTTACTTCAGAATGGCTATACCAACGTTTTGCTTGGTTAAATGTTGATTTGTCACTTTGGAATGAATATATATATTATAAAATCTAAAATGGATAATTTAAGTCTTTCTTCTAAACAGTTATATGACAGAAACTCTACCGGAGCATTAATATTGCATTGGCACTCTTAAGAAAACCATTTATTAAAATAACTGTTGAGAAGGAATTTCATTCAGTTCATACACTATCGTTGCGAACAATTATTGCATCCATTCCAGCTTCAGTGTCCTCTAAAATACAGTAAATGTCTTTTGAATTAGAGCAGGGTAAAACCGATTGATAAAAAAATGTCCTTGCAATATTTTAGATTATGCTTGAATAATACCAGCGAACATTAATGAAGACAGCTTTGGTGCTGCTCACACATCACCATGTGAAAAGGTGAGCAACAAGGATTTGTATCGCCTCTGCAGCAGTTGCATGACTGGAGCTTTGTGGCGGCTTCCATGTGTATAGTAACTTACTTTACTGCGTCTTGTATCTCAGCAACTCGTGTGTATTTGTCATTGGTATCCTCCACCGCCCCAAAGAAATATCAAGCAAAGATGGCAACGGAATATGCCTCAACAAAGTAAAACAAAAAGCTACAGATCAATATTCCTCTCAGATACAGTGTTTGACCGGTGTTCTATCCCAGCAGTAAAGCTCACTTACCTTTGTTTGCCTTTAGTATTTTGTGCTTGGCACATGTTTCACAGCAGTAGAAACTCAAATCGTAGCACTCGTATGCTTCCACAGAGGGACAAAATCTTTGCAGCCTATCTCCAAACTCACAACCTACATTTGATACAGAAACGACACTTGAAATAGTAACATCATGTCCAAAGTTTGCCCCCTGGATACCTTTCTGTTTGTTGTCACATCAAATTTATTTGTTTGTTAAAGAGTTAACGGGTAAAAAAAGAGCTGAACCTTGTATCAAATGAATGTCAGAAACACATGCGTAAACGTCTATTCCACTGGAAACTGGTAATTGTAATATTAAGGCACGGTCATTCCAAATGAATGAATATTGGATCTATATAGAAAATGTGCAAAAGTAGCCACTCAATGCAGGCTTGATTTGTTGAGTGCCATGGTTCAGAAACATACTTTCGTAAACGTGTGGTAACATGGCTTCGATTCTGTACCATGATAATCGTACTGAGGATGGGCTGATAAGGAGTGACTGCTATTTATACTTTCTCACAAAAGTAAGACCAACTTCATCAAACGTATCTTTTCCAAAAAATAAAAAATAAAAACCAAAATGCTTGTGATCTTGCAAATTACCTGTGGCGTTAGACCTCATGCGTTCACATGTTTCACAGCACGTGCGGTTATTGTTGTAACATCTGTGTCTCTCTGTCCTGTGACACCATGATGCTTTGTCCCCGTACTCGCACCCTGAAGTGAGGTTATTAAGTTAAGGTATTTGTACCTTACAGACACATTTCCACAAGATTAAAAGTTGGTAGAGCTATATGAATACAGTGACCCACATTTTGTTTACAGTATTTCAAAGCAAAAATGAACTCTTTCATTGAAACTTTTGTAATTTATTGAGTGGACAAAAACGAAAATGAAGCCCGAACGTTCATTTGGATCTAACAAAAACAATCCCAAAAATTTAGGATTTGGGCAAATACATTATCGTATAATGCCACAACGGTTTTTTTTTCTTTCTTTCTTCTTCTTTTTTGTGCTTTTTTTTTGCTCTTTTTTTTCAACACTTTAGCCTGTCCTGGGCTGCGCGGAAATATATCCAGGATGGGACAAGAACTTCCGCATTAATTGTGGCTGTTGGATAATACAGAAGTCGGACGGGGACTTGGGATAAAACATATGGTCACAAAAATCACGTGATATTAAAGTCAAAGTCGGAGAAGCTAGACATCACAGGTGGATGGATTTCCTGTTGTGCCACGCTTGCCTCGTTTTGAAGAATCATAATTTTGCTGACTATTAGCGACGAACAACTTTTTCAAGACAACAACTCAATATCCTCGTGACAAGGACTCATTGTAACAGCTTAGGCCTACATGTATATATTGTCATAAAATAGTAAAATTATCTGTTGACAACATACATTTCCAGCACAGCGCCTTTACCCATGTGCTCGGCTATGAAGAACACCATGCACAGCTGACTCATTTTGATTATTATTTTTTTTTGTGTGAACATAGTGTGTTAACAAAAGCATACATGGGGTTTCAGAGTCACTGAATTGAAAAGATTGCGATGTAAAGAATATGCAATAGGATAATAAAATCATCAATTATGTAATCCTCGACGACTGAGACTGATCTCACGAGCCAGTCACCGTATTGGGAATCACATTGCACCCTGTTAAAATAAGCCCTTCTATGAAGGCTATTGTAAATCACATCAGCATGTGATGGCCCGACCACAGTTCTGTTTGAAGTGACCACAATGAGACTCATTTGTACAGGTGGGCAGATTGGCACTGAGAACTACAAATTGTGCAACGCAGGGGACACAATGTAGCAAACTATTTCAACTATTACATGCTATTTCACACAATAACTAGCCTAATTGTAACCTGCAGTGATTGCATGACACATTTGAAAAACTAATTTTCAATGATGTACATGCAGTGTTGGTGGAACTTTAAATATTATAAATTTTTCATCCGGGAAGCACTTGCGATGTCTATATCATATCTGTGCAACTTTACCGAGTGAGAAGGCAGTTTCGCGGGGGATATATTATCATCAGCTTGAATCTACAAAGGGGACACTGGTGAAGCGGTTCCTTGGTATATTGGCGTGCAGTCGCACAACTCTTCACACTTAAAACCTCTGGGTGTGTCCAGTATTTCGGACTTAGTATCGTATAGACAGTTCACCGCTACATCGTATCTTTAAGGTCAAGTCGCCGCTGGTTTCGTTCTATTCATTCATGATTGCATGCTTTATATGGCATTGTAGCAAAGGGCTCCCTTGTTGACAGAGTAACGAGATTAGGTCTGTCGCCCTCCGGGCTGGTCTTCACAGGTCTCAGTCAGTGTTTGGACTCTGCTGTGGCCCGGGGGGGGGGGGCAGTGACATTCACTCACTAAAATATTTAACAGCTCATAACAATTTCATTAAGCCTTGGTCGGAGGAACACATCCTTACTGTGCTACAGCCACGATGTTTTTACTGATATGATATTTTTAAGGAAAAAGTCTCTTCTGATTATAATGTGAATTTATGTATAGTGGTCCAGATTTGTATTGTACTTTTATTTCTCCAGGCATGGAGGTTTTAAATTATTATCATCATCATCATCATCATCGTCATCATCACTATTATTATTATTATTATTATCATTATTATTATTATTATCATTATTATTATTATTATTATTATTATTATTATTATTATTATTATTATTGAGGTGCCATGAGCAATTGGCTTTCGGAAAAACTTAATTTAGGTAATACACAACAGAAAATAATTCATGTTAGAAGTCTGCCTGTATCAAGAAAATTAGTGATCAAACAAAAAAAATGACCATTGTTACTGACCCAGCTTATCGCTCTGTTCCAAGTTTCTGCACGTGGCACAACACTCTGTCTTGTAACGGTAGCAGTACCAACGGGTGTGAGGACCAATGAACGCTCGACATTCCATGCCATTCACCTGCCTGTCCGAACACGGCGTTGTTTTCGCCGGTGTTGTCGAAATTAAAGTGGGTGTCGCTGTTGTAGAGCTGAATGGTGCAGTGTAAGTTGTACTTGGGGGTGTAACGCTGAATTGCGTAGAATATTTAGTACTTGGCGGTCGTTGTGTCCCTGTGAAGGTCAAAGGTGTCGTCTGTGTAATAATTTGTGATTGACTGGACACTGAGAAGGTCAGAGGTGCTGTCTGTGTAGTACTTGTTGCTTGACGTGTTGTTGTAGTAGTCCGTGGTAGCGACTGTGTGCTGTCGGTTGATTGACGAATGGTTGATGTGGACGTCAATGGTACTGAGTGTGTAATGCTGGTTGATTGACTCGGTGTTTTTGTGGAAGCCATTGGTGTCTGTGTAGTAGTTGGTGCATGGGGCGTTGTTGCTGTGGAGGTCAGTGGTGCTGATTGTGTGCTGCTGGTTGATTGACGCGTTGTTGCTGTGGAGACCAGTGGTGTTGTCTGTGCAGTACTTGGTGCTTGTCGCGTTGTTGCTGTGGAGACCAGTGGTGTTGTCTGTGCAGTACTTGGTGCTTGTGGCGTTGTTGCTGTGGAGACCAGTGGTGTTGTCCGTGCAGTACTTGGTGCTTGTCGCGTTGTTGCTGTGGAGACCAGTGGTGTTGTCTGTGCAGTACTTGGTGCTTGTCGCGTTGTTGCTGTGGAGACCAGTGGTGTCTGTGCAGTACTTGGTGCTTGTGGCGTTGTTACTGTAGAGACCAGTGGTGTTGTCTGCGCAGTACTTGGTGCTTGTCGCGTTGTTGCTGTGGAGGTCAATGGTGCCGAATATATTTTTATTGTTGATGTTGATTGTGTACTAGACAGAGCCCGCAGATGTGTGATTGCAGACGTTTTTGATACCGTGGGTGTAGTAGATAGTGGTTGGCGTTGTGTTGTTTCGAAGCTGGTGCCTTCAGTGGTACCAGTCGAACGAATAAATTCACCAGTGGTACTGTAATCTATCTGTTGTGTTGTTGAAGCAAATGGCGTAGGTAGCGATGTTGTCGGTGGACCAGAGGCAGAGACCGACACCAGCAGGGGAGTGGTTACAGCAGGTACTGTCACTGTGAATACAGTCGTGTCATTTCTATTTCGTCTGGCTATTTCATGCGCACAAGTTGAACAGCATACTTCCCAGTTCCAGTCATGTACACAGAACTCTTTTTTACAGACTGACGCACGGTCGCCATATTCGCACCCTGCAAATTAGAGAAATTCTAATTCAGATAAAAATGTGCAATGGCAATGATATCTGGCAGCTTAGTTGCGTTTATGATACGAGAGCGGGGACATAAAAGTGACTACAATCACTTGACTACCTGCGATGTGAACAATGCAACTAGGTGGCAATTGGGATGGTACATAAAACTTTAGTTTCTCACTCACTCTATACGTTTAGAAACTAGATGCCCTTCATAGTGCTTTATGATTGTATTGTTGGACTTTTAGTGATGTTCGTGACTGTTAAAAAAACTTTCGTTTTGTATGGTTCACTCAAAACTATCTGAGGCAATTTACATTCCATCATTTTATATAATTCTTGCATATAGGAACCACTACAACCTTTGGTATGGTTGTGTGTATAACCAAACTAGTCTTCATACTTCTAACTATTAAAGAACATGGAACATAGACATGCATCAATGGTTTACAAGTTGTAGCCAAATACACGGAAAAAATTGGATGTGAAAGATTACAGATATTTACATAAATCTATGGCTGTAATATGCTGAGTAACATTCAATAAAAAGATGTTGTGTATGTGACCACCTGTGACACATCAAATGGGCCAGACTGTTCTCAGCCCTAAGAGGTTTGTTTGTTATTGATGTCGGCGACATAACTGTGTCCACCATCATCAAACGTGTATGCTACTGATGTACCAATAGCCGGCCTTCATTATCATCGTCGTCGTCGTCGTTGTCGTCGTCGTCATCATCATCATCATCATCACCACCACAAATAACAACGTGTATGCTACCAACTCACCAGACATTGGCCATCATCCACAAAAATAACAGATGTGTATAGTACTAATGCATCAGATATAGTCGCTTGAGCTCGTATAAAAATAGCCACTATGGACGCAAGTATTCTCAGATGTGACAAATACCGCATAAGTACGATAAACCCTATTGACTACTTTCCACCTTCAAGCTTGGCCCAGGAGCAAACTTCCAATTTTCAACAGAAGCGTCAATTTAACCAAATGATATCACCCATGGTTAAAACGTATTTTATTTCTGAAGAAATACAATTAGGAAGCAGGGCGTGGCCCTATATTAATCTTTCTTGCAGAGAAATGACAGAAACAGGACGAACGGCACAATACAACTCCTGAGTATCATCGCTATCATCAGGATACATAGAAGAGATAGACACCACTAAAACGAGCACAGACAGAGGGGCATATAGATTACCACCGCCGGGATTGCATAAAATATCAATAGATTTGCAAGTAAAAAACTAGGTTACTGCTCCAGTTTGAAAACGTTTGCTTTTTTCAATAAGTTCTTTTACTGCTAGAAAAATGCTGATATTGTCTTCAAGATTACAAAGATCGCTGCCAAACAAAATTGTATTTATACAGAATGGTGCAAGAGCGCTAACTGATGTATGAAGGATATCTCGAGCAGCAGCATAACGGGGAGACGTACGAAAGTAATGCCAGATGCTTCTGAAGCTGCTCCGCATGAGCAAATAGCAGATTCTTTTATACCTATTTTAACAGATGTTCGTTTAATTGGCTGCGGGAGTGTATAATAGATAAATGTCTCTTACCAACATTAAGTAATTCTGGATATCTGACGGGACATGATCTGGGAGTGGAAATTTTCCTTTTAAACTGAGCTAGAGTCGATAAGTTTCTAGTTTCCGACGGAAGTAGATTCCATAATTTGATAGCGGAAGGAAAAAATGATTTTTTAAAGAAAACTGTTCTGGAATCAAAGGAAGGTAACTCAGAGCGCGTTCTTAAATTAGAACTTGACCTGGTAGGGCGGGGGTTGTCCCTCGGAGTTGGGACATTTGGGATAAAGATAGCTGGGGGTTAATTTATGAACAATTTTGTACATCATGATCCGCTTGGACCTTTCCCTTCGATCAGATAATTTTTCCCATCCCGTTTCTTCATACAGCTTCTCACTAGGCGTAGTTTTTATTGCTCCCGTCACAATACGCGCCGCAGCCAATTGTAAATCTTCCAAGAGTTTTTTATCGGTTTGTGCACTATCATCCCAGACTTCACTGCCATATTCCAAGATAGGTCTGATAAAGGACATATAAATCACTTCTAGTGTTTCACGATCTAAACGATGGTGCAAGTTTGTCATGATATTTAACTGTTTAGATGCTTTAGTCACAATTTCCTTAATATGGGAATTCCATTTTAGATTTGATTTTAAAGTAAGCCCCAAGTGTTTGTGTTCGGGTATATTCTCAAGTTGGTGACCCTGGAAGATGAGAGGGGGGTGATCGCGTGCGTGATCAAAGGAAACAAGCATTGCATCGGTTTTCTGTGCGTTAAAGGAAACAAGCCAGTCTTTGGACCATTCGTCCAAAGAAGAAAGATCATTATTCATGATCGCTGCACCATGGGCTGGATCGTCAATGGTAAGAAAGAGCGAAGTGTCATCAGCAAAAAGTTTGATTTTTGAATTCACAACATTCACAATATCATTAATATAGATTAAGAATAATAAGGGGCCTAAATGACCCATTATACACATGTTTACCACCGATATAAAAACCCGCCGGTACTTTCGGACCTGTATCAACTATCCAGGCACCCTTCGCCACTAAGCTCTATCTTTGAATCAGCGGGGGTCTTGCCTCGTGTGTTTGTGCTGCTGCTTAATTCATAGCCTGCGGGCGACTTCAGTGTCTGATACAAAATCCCTATTCTGGGGCCTGTAACTGGTAACTGTATGGCGTTGTATTTACATTTTCAGGTAATGTTTACTGTGAAAAAGTCCCATTATATATTGTACATTACATTCATTCGACCAACTAACCTTCCCTTAACGCTGATCACACATACATTTTAAAAACTACCTCTTCAAAATATTCAATCGACTTGACTGTCTTTTTGAAAATTGTAGATTCCACACCCAATCAATGGTTTATAAATAAGCAATGGGACTATTTTTTGGGGGGGGGGTAATATATGATATGAAACCAAAACTAAATTTTTTTGCAAATCCTTTAGAGCATCTATGATGATATGATATATGCTGTGCCCACGATTCACTTTGATATCCAAGTCAAATGTATTTTGGTGCCACTACCCCGCAATCAATGCATTGCTCAATGTTCAAAATGGCGCTCAGCACGTGCCGGCTGAAGGTACCGTGTTGCATTTGGATTTGTAACTAACGATGATAACTGCTTCTAACACAAACGAGTGGGCAGATTAAAGTTAAGATAGTAAATCACGTTTTAAAGGTACATTAAGGACCATTTGCCCTGGTAACTCAGAGAACAGACACATGGAACCTTGTGATATATTACGATAATTATCATCGAACAGTCGGGGCTATGTTGTTTTACCGACCAACCATGGCTCTGCAGTTATGCTGTTCACCGGCCCAATTAACGCTCCAGACAAGTGTAATTAAAATGTTGTGTTTGAGTTGACCCTACTGCAAAATAATGGCACACGATGGCCACTTTTTCGATAAAATCTTTCAGCCTAGGCCGATCAATTAAAGAAGGGCGGCTAGAAAGTACGTTTTTTATTGTTCCATTAATTTTAGGGTTGGGCCTTTGTAGTAGATAATGTCAGGAAGCAAGCGTATATTTTGTTAGGCATTGGGTAGCTTGGCTTTTGTTGAAAAATGTTTAAAATGGATGTTCTTTCTCCTATTATGCATTGCTTCCTTTGACCTCAATTTAATTTTTTGCCTGGGCACAGCCGGAGGCGTTCGTACAATAAAAAATACGAACAAATATAGGGACATTTATTACCACTGCAACGACCTATTCCTGTGTCATCTCGTAAATCAGTCAATTCGCATTGGGTCAAATCATAAATACATTAAACCGCACCCATGCCTCACTTTCTTCTGTCGTCCAACAATTCGTCTACTGACGCGTCGGGAGACAAAAGGGATTGCCTATATAAAATGTATCACGGCCGTGGTTTTCATGCATCCAGTTCAAGAAATTATTCAGATTGTATCGAAAGTGAGATATTGAACAATACATGATATTGTCCCGCCGATTTCTCGATTACTTTGATAGCGATTTCTGGATTTCGGTACCCGCCAACCTTGGACAGACAACAGTGACCATCAGATGGACCCATGACTGCTATTTGAAGGTCTAGGGATTATGCTTAGGTGTTGATAAAACAAGTTGTGTATCTTACGTTTTTTCAATATCATGAGCAATAATTACACAACAACAGATCACAGTTTTGTACAAATAACTCTGATTGATAAATAAACGAAATACTAAAGGACGAATAAACATTTAGATGTACGTTTTATAGCTTTTGAAAGCTGTTTTTGATACTGGTTGGCATAGTAGCAAACTTTATAAATTATAAAAATAGTTCTAGCATAGACGGATATACATAAAAATAATCCGAGATATGTATCAGGATTCAAGTTTGAAGAAGGGCCCATCAGGCAGTAATTAACTATATATATATATATATATATATATATATATATATATATATATAAAGCTAAACAGCTATGCCTTATCGGAGGCACTGTGTTTTACATTTTGACTGTGAATAGATTGAGATATGGACTGTTGAGAGATTGAATGTTTGTATTTTTTTCAGAACTACATGAAGGACGCGACATCTTTGCACCTGTTTGTACAGTTACATGTATGGTGTTCTAGTACATATTAGTAACATTTGTGAACCACCAGCAATACACGAGATTCAACTGTCGAATGCATGACCACTATACGACATAAGTATCCGAAACAGAAACAGAGCTTTATATTATCCAAATGTATGGCTTTCAACAAAGCAGGCACAAAACTAACTTGATGAGATTTTTTTATTGCAACGTTAATTTGAAATTTAGCAGCACGTATCTATATAAGAAGTAGGACATAAGATATGGCTTTCAAAAAAGCAAGCAAAAAAAATAACTTGATGAGATTTTTTATGGCAACGTTAATTTGAAATTTATCAGCACATATCTATATCTTTGAAATTAGATATCTGCAACTTGTCCGTTTGATGCTGCATTAAGAGTGCTATTTGATAAAGCTAAAGAAGATTTGTATCGACTGAAGAGAATGCTCATACTCTCAGACACAAACTCAAAAATGTATCTTTCTTTATTCGGTAAAGTCATAATGAAAATATGGTACGTGCATTATTGTATGCATCGTAAAAATCGAAGTTTACACTACTGTACCCTCCAAACGTTTGTCAACAGATATTTGGTCTATTTCAAGGTGATTTCCAGAAATTTACCGTAAAGATTCATGAAGTATTGTGTGGGCGTACAACACAGGACATGTAATACAAAAGCATTAGTTAGGGATCGTGGAGAAATCCTTAAGAAATGAAGGAAAATATATATATGTTAGAAAAAAGACACTAATTTTAACTATGGATCAAAATTATTTTCTATTCCATGCTTACAGATGTGACGCTGAAATATTTGTAACAAATCAATCGACTTGGCTTAAATCTGTTTCGGATCTTATGTATTCAGTGATTTTGCAGGATCTGTGGCATGATTGTAAAATTTATTACGGAGAATATCCTTTCACTATTTTAAGCTAGAATAAATTACAACGTGGAATTTCACAATAGAAAAATGAATTAAAACTAGGATCATACAAACGATATTAAACGACATGTAAATCGAAGAATCCACAATGGTTACGAGAATTTATGAATTTAGAAAAAATGCTGCAGGACTACGTAAAGTTAATGCAATTTTTACATTGTGCCTTTTAGACTTGAGAAACTGATCAAATTTTGCATAAAATAAAGAGTATGTACTCCCCACAAAATGTTGAGGATATATTTGACTTTGTAATATTCTTTAACCATTATCATTTATCTTGAGAAAAAGTAAGTCTAAATTTGTATACCAGACGTTGTTTCCATCTGCATTGTCCAGTGACTATTGCACGTTTATTCTCTATCGTTAAAGTACAAAATACTGTATTATTTGCATATATTCATGACAAATTACTTACAAATACATCAGAAATAGATATAGAAAATTCGTAGTCTCTATGCATATCTAGTTGAAAATGTTCCACTCCTCTTTCCATCTCTTTTTTTAATATACCACTCAGTGCCACGTCCTCCGTGGTGGTCCTGAACTAAAACAATGTTAACAATGTAATCTCTCTACAATGTTTCTCCAATCCATAAAACCTGCCTAAACCCATACCTTACTAAATCGCGCCTACCGTGTAAGAAGTAAAAAAACAAAAAACAAAAAACAAAAAAAACAAACAAACAAACAAAAAACAAAAAACAAACAAACAAAAAAACTGAACGAGTCAAGACTTCAATTGCCAATTGAATTTATCGACGGGAAACCATTAAACATGTTTTGCAGCCTCAAATTTCCTTTGTTATTTCCGTTGTCAATTGTGTTTCCTGTTTGTATCATGTCCTGCTTACTTTCACTGTTAGTATAATTGTGTTTTCAATCATTGTGACAAAGTGCTTTTGTTATATGTGACGCAGTTTATGGACGTCATGCAGGGCTACCAATGAAGCTGTTTTGCCTTTTACGAGTATACCTGGTACTAGGAACACATCAAATGCCACAGTTGCCCCATGTATGAAGTGCACCAGGGTCACTTGTGGTGCTGTCCGTGTAACATATCTGTGGAGATTATTAGATACAGCTAAAGCTGCATATGTTTCGGATACTTGTCGGGATAAGTGATGCGGAAATAATATATAATTCTGAAGACAAGTGACACATGCAAAGTATTTACCAGCGACATTTGTAGCATATTTGGCACATGTCCTGCAGCATTGCCGAAAATTATAGTAGCACTCATCCGGCCGGAGTTCGGTACAGTACGACGCTTCGCAGTCCTCTGTAAAGCAAATGACCGCAACATGAGCATTAGAGATGGACATCATGAAAAATATCGTATTTTAGAATATACAATAGACAATTGTTCACTTATGCTGCAATACGTTTGTGTTTTTTGCAAGCTAATAACCCCCTAATCTGTTTTTTTTTTTTTTTTTTTTAAGTTCCTATCTGACCGAGAGGAAAGGCCACGACTGTGGTCCAAAAGAACTTAAGGTATCTGACCATGTGGTGTGTGTGTGTGTGTGTGTGTGTGTGTGTGTGTGTGTGTGTGTGTGTGTGTGTGTGTGTTGTGTTGTGTTGTGTTGTGTTGTTGGGGAAGGAATGTGTTTCTGAAGGGATCAGCTCTTTGAGGTTAAACTTAAAATAGCAAAAAATACAGGTTGCATAGTAATCTCTCCTTTATTATTTCGGTTACTATCCATTTACTTTGTATAATCTCTCATTGTATAGTTTCTTAACACCAGTGACTGCAAGTTCTAATGGCAAGTGGCATTTCGTAAATCATTTACAGATCATGGCGGGGAAGAAATTTTCCTGATCGCGATTACTTCCTGCTCTGGCCAAGAAAGTGCAAATTATTGACAACCCGTTAAATTTGCGGAGGTAAACGATAGTCAACTGGTCCTCCGCTGGTAAATATGCGTCCGTTAGAATTAGAACAGGCAGATAAAACTCTTATGGTAATATGCTTACCTTGCGTGACTGCTATGTCACAAATGCACAACAAAACCGACACATACAAAGCATGCCTTATCATCCTATCGTTCGATGTTATTCATATTTATCCCGGTATCAATCCCCAGTGTGTATCCAGGCCCAAGTATTAATCTCCAGTGTATATCATGGCCCAGGTATCAATCACCAATGTACATCATGGCCGACTCTTGTCATCGTGTCCTAAAATCTGCCATGCATAATAACATTTCTGTATGTTGGTGTGTTGTTGTTGTTGTTGTTGTTGTTGTTGTGTTTTCTTTCTGTGGACTAACAAGTTCCTCCGGTTATTCCCACGACTCTAGATCGACTTGAGTAATATATGCTCGGCGGACAGTGAATACAAATTCGATTCTTGGATACAATATTCGTGTTTCTGCTTGAGATATCCGGTCTCTGGACCCCAGTTTAACCAAGCATAAAGCATTCAAAAGCGTCTTTGTCAGTCTTGTAACGTTTGGATTCCTTTCTTTGTCGCGGACGACCTTTGTAATTGCATCGCAGTGAATGGGTCGTGAGAAGGATTTTGAAGTTTGTTTGGAGGTTCATTTTAATCAGAGGAACGTGTCATAAAAGCGTTAAACTTTTAACTCTATAAAATGTCATATTTTTTTCTTAATATATTGAAAGTGGGGAATGGCACACAAGGAAACTGTCGAACTATTGTGCATGATTCAGCTGCTTTTCTATGCCTCACTGCATGAGAAATGACAGCGTAGTTTAATGTATGAATTGTTGCCCGAAATTTGATGGTAAGTGATGTCAATATCATAACGGAATTGTTATTTTTATACAAAACAGTCATGCTCCTATTTCTCACATTTGAAGTAAACTTAGTAAAATAGAAAGTATATTTATTCGACGGAAACTTGACAAAAATATCTTGACTCCACACCTTGTCATTTCTATATCTTACCTACTGTAATGTTACCTGAGCTGCTAATTATGTCACAAATTTAGATCAAATTATCAAAATACATGAGAAATTATTACGTATCATAACCAATGCTGACATAAATGCTCACCCATCTTTCTTTTTTCAAGCTACTGTTGTATCTTTTGATCTTTCTGAATTTAAAGACTGAAAGTACTTTATGAAAGGTGCCTGGCGCTCAAGACTGAGGCATAAGTTTTGCAGGGAACATTTATTAATGCATTATTTATCTTTTTAATGACAATACTTCATGATATTATTTCATCTCTACATGTATATATCGTACGCTTCATACAATATGTTTACTCGAACAAAGTGGGCATGTTCAACAGAGCATGTATATATCTATACGTAAAAGGTACCTGGCGCTTCAGACTGAAGTGTGTGGTTCGCGAGCAGCATATATGTAAGGGAGGTAGCGATCATTTTGAAAAGCCTTGAATGGGATAGCCAACCGGGTTTTTTTGGGGGGGGGGGTGAATCAGGCTGTAGAGGAATACTTGTAATACATAAACTGCTATAGGCTGATTAAAGTTGGACACTTACGTCTCTTAAATGAATGAATGATGAAGGAATCTTTATTGGATGCACCTATTTACAATGATTGGTCATTTTGCCGGTACAACACAACGCAACACAGTTTTTACAATACAATTCAAAACATAACACAGCGTACACATTACTAACACACAAACATGTTATCACAGCAGAGAAAAATAAAGTAATCAACCTATTTCTTAAATTTTACAACGTACCTCTAATTTCAACAGTGTAATTTACATATTTTTTTACCAGAAGCATAATTTCGTAATCTTCGCGTTTCCTTAGCATATCAAATTTCCTTTCCAAATTTAGACTATCAAAATTGACAAAATGTTTTGATATCTTCGTCCTCAAAATACCTTTCTCATTGGACAATTTCTTACAAAACAATAAATAATGAATTTTGTCTTAAATTACTTTGCATATGTCACATAATCTTACTTCTAAAGGTATTTTATTGGGCCGCCGGTGAAATGATGAAATGAATCTGGATTGTAGGCAATCTAACGAGGACTGGGCAGGCCAAACAATAACCCACTCAATTGAAAGAATGTAATGTTCATCCTGGGAATTTGACCGGACTTTTTGCGTCAGATATTGCAGAAACATGGATATGTGACATAATAATCCTATGTACTCAATTTACAGGAAGCTTTCTTGGAATCTTTCTGCATTAAAGTTGGAACTCAAGATTCAAAGTTGTTGTAGAGGCACAAACATTCTGTGTACAAATATGACTTTTGTGAAAAAAGTAAAATGTTTGATATTTCTCGAAAAATACTCAAGATAAAATGGTCAAATTTAAGCTACCACAATTTAAAACACATTCTGCAAAAATCAAATTTAAAGAAGAACTGATGATTTCTTAGAAAATCCCTGATACCTTTTTTTTTCTAGAAACGTTTTGAGTAAAGCGGCGTTCAGTTAATTAAAATCACAGAATTCATTATAGAAAAATATCCATGTGATGCGAACATTTTAGAGCACATACCAATTTTCAGTAATCAAAATCATAAGTTAGAAGGTCCATTGACTGCTGTGGTAACTTTGAAAGTGTTTTGCTCATTACTTCAACTTGTATTGGGGCTAGAACAACTAAATTTTGACATATGACAGACAACATACATGACTACCAAAATGTCTCCAAATCTCAAAATAAATAAAATTATCCAAAATTGGTTGGACATTTCCTTAACAGCCAACATAGTGTCAATTGATGTTGCCACAAAAAATAATAATAATAAATGTATACTATGGCTGTAATTAACATATTCAACTTGTTTCCTATCATCAACAAAAATATTAGGATTAAGTAAAGTGAAAGAGCAGTAGTCATAAGAAGTGTGTGCCATTTTGGCTGTGCTAGTAAACTTACTCCTAATAGAAGAAAGGGCATAGAAGTACAGAGAGAGATAGAAAGACAGACAGACAGGCAAACAGACACACAGAGACATAGAGATGCATGTATAGTTAGAGAGAGAGAGAGAGAGAGAGAGAGAGAGAGAGAGAGAGAGAGAGAGAGAGAGAGAGAGAACAACACTGTTGGTATGGTATAACATTTGGGCATGATGTAGAGGGCTAGTGTGGAGATTGTGTTTGGTCTGTGATACCATTCGATTTAACCACTCTTTGGGACAGTGTGGTGGTCCTAGATTCAAGAGACCTTTTGTTTTTTCTGGAAGGCGTGTCGTGGTGGATTTATAGAAGTGTCCTCCATGTTTCGGCAGGCAGACTTCTATATTTCTGGGCATATCATGGACAAGTTTAGCAATCTGTGTCTGCGCGATGCCAAGGACAGGCTTCCAACATTTTGATAATGCCCTACCTGTCAAACTATAAAGTCTGCTTCTAATGATCCGCACGTTCAAAGGACATCGATATGCTACCGGTGAGCTTTTCAAAAATTCCTGTGGACCTCAGTGCCAGCTACAAGTGTCACCAGATTCTGAACTTTATCCCAGGACAATTTATTGTACTGCAGTCGATCAAGCACGAACCACTGTTACCTGATCACATTGCATAAACTCACAGAGGCGCATGGCATTCCACAACATCGTGTTTACCAAACTCCATGTTAAGCCAATGGATGCCTTCTCGATATTAAAAGGTGACAGTTTTTTTTCGACTAATTTGTTTGGTACTTATATGTACCACGTTCCCAATGTTGAACCTCTCGCTTTTGTGTTTACATTAAAGGATCATAGCAAAACCAATCACGAATAAACATCGCGTGTTGGTAACTAACTGCAGGAATTATCATGCAAACACCAGTAATATCACTGACTTAAGCTCAAGCATTTTTTCAAGACCAAATACATCGATATATGGTCTGATTTTTAGTTAATACGCATGGTCTGATTCGTTTTTACATAAAAAAAGGAATTCGCAATATAAACAGAACAAATCTCTGTCTGAAGGAGCAAAGTATGTAAAAATGCATTTGTCCAAGTTTCCACAGGTACGTATCCTAAGTTGTTGAGCTGTTAAAGTCCACAGTTAGCATAAAAATAAACTCTGATGAATTGTTTTCTGGCCACTATGTCTGGCCGTTGGTTACCTTTGTGCACCAGTATTTAGACACGTTTGCATACCGATGCACACATCCAATTGAAAACCACAAATGAGTTTGCGACTTTTTACGTAATTTCTACGGAGCAAAAACACCATGTATAGTCAGCGTCACAATATGTAGTTTTACGCCATATAATGTCTGAGACTTAGAATAGGTAAACAGAATAGATTTTAGATCACTGAGCTAATTGTTATATGTGATTAGTTCACTTGACAGTCGTGGTCTAAAGCACCACCATGGACTGTACATATTGGAACCTTGCATCGACGTTACCTGGCGATGGTATTATGATGTCTGATAATTGGTTGTGTTCACCAACGCTGCAAGTCATGTTTTTGACTAGGTATCTACATTGTTGATGGTGTTACATGCAGCACAGTCAGCGCCCTCCACTGTAGATTTCCTGTTTTTTATTCTTTGATTGCGTGTTTAAAATTTAGCTCTGATGGGCAGCTTCGCAGACAAATTGTGACGATGCTGTCCTCCTGCGACAATGTCACACTTAAGACTGGGAAGTACTATTTCCAAGTCTAAGATCACACAGTTGATATCGGTGGCGGCTGTTGGAGCTGACGAAAACAGATAGAGATAGTTATACCAGACGGTACAGTTTGTTAGTTATTACCTCGTGCTGTGGTTATCAGAGTAACATGACACTAAGGTATATACGGGAAGTGATATTACCATTATTGTGAATCCAGTTCGAAGAAAAAAAGCTCAGAATAATTTGCAGTTTCGTTGATTTTGTGTTGTAATGGTGATTTTAAAGGTTTATCATAACTATTTTTAAGTAGTGCTTGAGTGGTGTCCACTGCTACAATTCTGCACAAGGTCTCCCTACGTCCTGAAAAGAGAAAAAAAAATGTTAATTTTTTGCTGCTGGTTTCCCCCACATATATAGGCATTAAATTCAAGCGTATAGGAAGTGTTGTACAGGGAATGTCTAAACTATTCAATCACAAATTATAATAGTAAAATACCCCGCCCTCACTGAATCTTTATCACGACACTCTACAAACAAACTTTAACAGGAAAGAGTCACGCAGGATAATTAATTCGTTCATGCAACTTTACACCAGGTAGTATTGTGTGATTATTACTCGAACCCTGAAAATCTGTCTAGACTCTTAGAATTGTCACCTGTACATTTGAATTGCATTGACTGGGGACCTGGCTACCCCCCCCCCCCCCCTCAAAATGCCAAAAAGTTGGGTCCCGAATCTTATTTTTAATATCCGACTACTTTCGATACAAATAAACGGATTATAGACCTTTGTGTATTTCTGCTTTTTTTCACTGCCGATTTTCGTTCCTACCTTTAGTGCCCCTCAGTTTATTATGTTGCCGTTTCCAGTACGAGTGTATTTTAATTGATTGCTTAAAATCTGTTTTTTACGTTTTTTTTCTGTTGTCCCTGAAATACTGGATCGTGGATCACACATGTTTATCTGTCATATTTCAGCATGGGTGCAGGCCCAAAGCGTGCATTGAGCATTATGTGGAAACATTTTGGGGAAAAAAGATGGACGTGCAACTTGCAAATTGGGAGTGCCTGCAACTTGCACGCCCTGCCAGTGCGTGTTCTCAACATGCAGAAACATAATAATAAAAAAGGGCAGTTCTCTGGGTGCAGAACCAGCAGAAATGCTATTTTTCCTGAATCCAAATAAACAATTCAAGAGCTAAAAGTACAGCTAAAAATTATATCATCCCTACCGACGGGTGTTTTGTGCAAATAAGAAAGTTAAGGCCACATGAAGCTTTATAAAGTTCGACCAGCTACAAGGGACGCTTGCACACATGTAATGTTCTTTGTGTGTGTGTTTTTGTTTGTTTGTTTGTTTTTTTGTTTGTTTGTTTGTTTTTTTTTTTTTGTTTTTTTGTTTTTTTTTCTCTCAGAAATAGACAACATGTCCAATGGTGGAATGCTTATAGTGTGCCTGAATTAAAGTAAGTAGAAATATGTACTGTGTTTTATTTCAGTAAGGGCTTTTTGCCGTGGGTGCCCGTTGCGGGTCCCAGGTTTTAAACATAGTTTATTTGCGAGTCCCGGGACCCGACTTTTTACCTTAAGTCAAAGCAGTACATTTGAATAAATGATTTTAAGCTTAACGCCCTAATGAATGTGATTGTGGTGCTTACACTTCACCAATCTACGTTGACAATCCTCACAATGCGTCTTCTCTCAAGGCTTAAATATGTTACAAGAGGTTTTGAATTTGGCAGGCAGTAATTACGGATGGAATATGACATAAAAATAATAGCAAATATTGAAATTACGTTTTGTTTTTGTTGTTGTTTTGGTCGGGTCAGTGCAGGAATTCGAATGCCTCCTGCTTGTAATGATTTTGACTAATTTCGGAGCATAAAAACATTATGGAGAACTGTTGATGAGGCCCATATAAGATAACATGCCCCAAGTCTAATGTTTTCCTGACAAGAGAGGAAAGTTGCTGACCCAGTCCGACAATCAGCCTTAACTCAAGAGGTAAAGATCAATTCAAAGCCATTTCCAACAGCCAATGCATGAATTGGAGGATGCAAGATAACGTTGTAAAACCTGATGAAATGATAAAATATCCTGTCAATGTCAACATGAAGTAGGTTTAATGTCATTTACATCAATTTGTTTGCAACTACATGTGCATGGCCCTGACCATCTGCTTCGCACCCAGTGCTTTGAAATTGCTTCCATGCTAATAGGTAAATATTCTGAACCCTGAACCCTTGAGTCATTGACCATTTTAGTCGTTATCGCAGGATATCGATTCAGGGAAAGCCCGCACGCTTGTGTGCCAGATACATACATGCACGGGTGCCATAACGTGCATACGGTTTCTCTACTTCCCTATATGTTAAGTGGCTGAAGATGGGACTGCAATGCGTGCTCTACAACTGTTACCTACCTAGGCCATGCACAATTCTGTTGTCCAAATTATGCCCCGTACAACATCTCTGCCAGACAAGGCAAACCGTCCCCAAACGTAGTGGATGCTAACAAACCACCGGGTACTGAAATCATTGAATGTCAAAGTGCGTTCTACGTCACAGGAATAGTGAAACAGCATACAAATCGATAGTCATATCCTTATATCAGGACTCAGATTCAGGTAGAGGTTTGCATTTCGTTGACACAGCACGGCTGAAGCAAGGCATTTTTCAACTGAATTTTGTTTTTATTCGTTTCTTTTTGTTGTTTTTTCTTTTTTTGTATATTTTATACGTTTTGTCTTCTGCTAAATCATTTTACCAAAGTAAAATATGTAAAAACAAATTAAACGTTATAAAGTGTTACCTATCAAATCAAAGAATTACTTTACATCCAGTACACTTGTGTGTTCTTAGCTGTAGGTCTGACGTTCATTGACTTCATTTTATGGACAATAATGCAACCACCAAAATTGCAGCATCTAGCACATAGCATAGTACATTTCTAGCTTGGACTCTCAGGAAGTACTGTTTTACCATAGTACGTTCATATAGTTTGGAGTCTCGGGAAATACTGTTTTCAGGCGTTATGTCAGTGGTCTTCATAAAGCTATAATTTTTCTACTGCAGATAAGTTTTCATGTAATTTTATGGAATTTCTCTACGACTGGATGAACATAGACAAAGTGCATAATAGCTGCCTTAAACCGAAATGGGATTTACAACTGCAAAACGTACAGGTATATTTAAATCAACATGGTTACGTTGCTGAATATCATAGACTTTTATGGTCCACTATACATTTCAACGCAAGAACCACTACATGACTCAACAAGGTACTATTTGCAAGTATCTCAGAAGAAGATCCAGGTAGAAACAAAATCAACATGTGAATGAACTTGATGGGCTGCCCCCTCACAAAAACCATAGAATGGCATTTTGCCAAACAATACAAATAAACAGTTGTACAAAAACACCTAACATACATGGAAAATGTTACATACATCAAAAGATATACCGAAAAGCGTTCAAAAGAAAAAAACACTGAAAGAGATATTGTGGGGGTGTCGCAGAAAAAGACAGAGTTCAATTTAGTACCAAAATAAATGAATGGGTGGATGAAAGACTGGATGAATGGATAAATAAATAAATAAATAAATAAATAAATAAATAAATAAATAAATAAATAAATAAATAAATAAAAAAGAACGAACACAGGTTAAAGAATATCAAAGGGGTCCATTAATTTCTATGCATTTTTTCATAAATGGCAAATTTGCAGATAAGTTCTCAATCATCTAAACTGAATTTGAATACGTATTCCTCGACCAAAACATCTAGACTTAACATTTGTTGTAAACTGTCGAGAAATGTCTTACTAGAAATTCCTAATTCAGAACATCTCATACCACACACACAAACACACACACACACACACACACACACACACACAACTACCTCCATTGGATCATTCGTTTTGGTCGATTGGATATGTGCGTGTCTCATTTCAGTTAGGCGACTGGTGCTAAAGGTTGCAAGTTCGAGTGTCACTCGTTCCGAATATATATATATATATATATATATATATATATATATATATATATATATATATATATATATATATTGCTTTTCAATTCCCTTATGTGCATTACAAAGTCCTTGAGTAACGGGAAATTTGTTTGCTCTTTCGTAACGTCCAGTTTTCATGCATATGTTATGAGGACTTATGGGGAGTCCGATGATATTTTTTACGTATTTCGAAGTCTTCTATTTGGTGAATATACATATTTGTGGAATTCTGATAAGAGAATAGAGTATGTTCGTAATTTCTTGTTGTCACCACTTTGAGAATTTAAATCCTAATTCTACTGTGAAAAATTCAGAAGGAAAAATACCAGAACTACTTTCCTAGACTTTGCCATACATCAAAAGTATTTTTGATCATGCTTGCCCATTGAGAGGAGCGCATATTTGGAAATTCCATGTTGCATAGCTAAAAGTCACACAAATAATTTTCGTGTTTCGTGTTTACGATTCGAAGAAAAAGTTGCTACTAACTTGAGTCATGTTTTTTAATCAAGGAGGGAATGTACGCAAGGACTGCAATGTTGGAAGCTTTGTGGTAAACACTTAGACAATATCTTAAGTTACTGATCTACAATTGGTCATAGATTAATATGTAGTACCCAGATAAGTTACTTTTCGATATAGTTTTTCCAGGAATTGTACTGTAACCTCTTCATATTTCACAAGCATTTTCAGCGAAATAAGATTTTTCAAACAAATTCAAGTTTTTCTTTATGCTTGTTTTACCGACTGGGAGGATTCGTCTTAATCTTTCAAGAGTTTTCGTCGCTTTTTTCACATGTCGTTCGAAGCTTTTTCAAAACAAAAGCATCAATGGAACCCTAACACCAATATAATTATAAATATTCACAATTTCCAGTACGTTATCGCCAGTATAGAATTTCTTCTTACTCTTTTTAGAAGAACCTACAACATATCCTTGTTTAACGCCTCCTTTTTAAATTACGTAACTTTACAAAAATTAATTTGTGTAACTAAATTTTGGTACATGTATCTTATGATGTTGTAGACGTATCCATCTATTCTTTAAGTCATCAGTCATACAGAAGTCCATCGCACCAAACAGTGTGGAATGCCTTCTGGAGGTCGATAAAGAAAACATGAAGAAATTTACCTTTGACCGCAATCTTAGTATATTGATCAATAAGAGTTAGCAATGCAAAAATGTATTTACTTCTCCGACAGTGTTTCTTAAAAACCAATTTGGTATTTATTTCATATGGCATTTTTGTTGAGAATTTGCAAAAGACGTTGCGAAAATGGAGGAAGATAACTTCGGTAAATAGCTGTTTAATGATATACCAGGAAACATATTTAGATCTCTTGATGAGCCACCTTTGTGTATCAAGGTAAGTAGACTGTTTTCAAGTTTTGGAAAAGTTATTTTGTTTAACGTTTTAATCCATACTGGAGTCAAAGCATACTTGACTACTTCTTCTAATCATTCCGTCCTTACCTTCCTTTTTTTTTTTTTTTTTTTTTTTTTTGTCTTGCCGCATATAGTTTACATTATGATATCCTGAAGTTGATAGTTGAAAATGATCTCCTTTGATTTGAATCAATGTATTATCGTACTGTATTATCTATGTTTCGAAGTATGACTTCTCGTTTCGATTCATTAATTAGGCAAAGTGGCAAAACCATTATTTTGGATCAATGTTTTCACTTGGGTCCGTTTTAAATTTGGAACACTTCCAAACTCTTTAGGTAAGTTCCAGTTTTCTCTGCTTTTTCCGAAATATATTCCAATGTATATAATATTTTAGTACGAAATATTTGCTTCACACATGTAAATGCACAGATATAAAATGATGGATGCACACAGAGAAAAATACATTTATACGTGCGCACACACACACACACATATATATATATATATTATATATATACACATACATATATATATATATATACATACATATATATATATATATATATATATATATATATATATATATATATATATATATATATATATATATATATATATAGATATATATATTGCATTACCAAACGAATTTAAAAGATCACACAGGACAAATTGAAAACTTCTCCATTTCTATTCGAAGTTGTGACAATCATGATAAATTTGATATTTCCTAATTAAAGGTTTTTATTTCATTTGCCGTCTTTTGTATAATTTCACCATCAGTCTCTAAGATATGCATAAATTGTATAGTCTTTCAAGGGAATATGCCATCAGGCCTTCTGGGTCATCAGGAAGGCAATGGTGTTACTTCGTGCTCAAATATCAATCTACAATCACTCTTTCAGTGTCAGGTTTTGATAGCTTTCTCGGCGAGGTTTTCATGCATGGCGCCTAAAGTGTGCGAAGAAAGTTGTTGACCTGGGCGTCGTGTTGTCAATTCAGAGCACTTCGACCTTTTCCCAAATTTGCAATAAAAGATCTACATTATTTAGTCATAAAAAGAATGGCTCTTCCCAATGGCACAAAATATAACGCGGTGACAAATATGCTGCATGAAAAATGTTTATCAATCTGAAATTTTAGGTTTCGGACTTAATTTCTTCCTTAATTTTAAAATTAAGTGCTGGACAAAAATGAATAAATCCAATTACAGAATACTGATCAGTAGTTGTGAAATTTCCATACAGTAGTGGACATTATTTTAAACGGTCAAAGTACGGAAACCGTACTCTATGAGCATTCAGAGATGAGATAAAAATAAATGACAAACGTTTGAGTTCAAAATTAATTCATGCATGGCAATTTGACAGATTGACCTTTGGGACTTAAACAAGAAATTTTGGGCAAAGATGTTGGCTAATATTGCGCCCAGTGTGTGCTGAGAAAGATGGTAACTGAGAGGGCGCCTAGTGTATGCTGAGAAATATGTTGCCTGATAGGTCACCCAGGAAGTGCTGAGATAGCTGTTGACTAATTGTCGACATCATCTTGACAAAAGAGCAAACGACATTTAAAACCTGGACCAATTTGGTATTTTATATGGGAAAAGTTGCCTGTAAATACATGGCATTCCCAAAGGGTCATACGTATTTTTGGAGTAATTTAGTGTTTCTTTGTCTTTATGCATATGAATTGATTTGCTTACATATAACTATCTGTGTGGCTTTTCTAGCTATCGTGTAAAAAGTAAGCACATTAAAGTAGTGTCCAACTGGTTTTGGATAATTTTGTTAAATTTGAGATTTCGGAACATTTTGGTAGATATTTATATTATCTATCAGTTGTCCGCCTTTGAAAGTTTTACTCCCAACACAATCTCCAGAAACTAGGAGAGTACTTCAAATGCTAACCTTGCAGTCAGTTTGAATCTTGATAACAGAGAATAGATATTTGCACTAGAATGTCCAGTCGATGTTATATTTCTCTGAAACTAATCATGTGATTTTAATCAAATAAAATCTGATTTACTATAAACATTCTACAGTAATAGCGCATTGGGGATTTTCTAACAAATGAACAACTCTTTTTCAAATCTGTGTCAAAAATGAAGACTTCGCCAACCTTATTAATTTTAGCTAAATCATCTGTTTTTTTTCATTTTGTTTCATTATTGTTAAAAACAGATGCAGTTAAGTCAATGATGTTTATGTGGATACATATGTTGCGATAATAATAGCACAAATTTGACCAATTAATCTTGCGTATTTTTCACGAAATATCCAACATTTTACAAAAATACACTTTTACCCCAAACGCTTGTGTTTGTACAACAACTTTGAATGCAGAGTTCCACCTTTAGTGCTGACACATTCTACGAAGCCCTGTGGTTAATTAAGTATATAGGTTTATTACGTAGAAATGATATCTCTGTGATATTTGCCCACAAAGAGGTCACTTTGCCCATTTGGACATTACCTTAAGGCACATATAATAATGCTGTTTGAATAATCTCAATGATTGCACTGACTTCACTTTTGCATTAATGGATTCACTTATCATCATCAGCCTAAAATTACCATATATGGACTGCGTATCACATGAATACAGGGAACAAGTCGCTTATTTACAGGCAATGTATAAATTATAAAGCACCTGTATATTATACCCCACGTATAGACTAAACACCAGGCCCTATATCAATAATTCAGGTACCAATGCCATACTGATAAGGTGAAGGCTGCCATGCAGATTCCACTCGTTGCCGTTTGGTTTGCTACTGAAAAAGTATGGATAGATAACTCAGTGGTACGCACAGCGTGTTTTGAACTACTGAAATCTGATTTGGTCGTGTTTGCTGGTTTGTTGTGTGCAGTTCTTTCAAAATTTGATGTCCCAGCAATAGTTGTGGTCCTTTTAAAAATGGGATAGCTGACACTACTCAAAGCTCGTGGTTTGTTTGTGACAGATGTCTTCTTAAGGTACTTTGTCGATATCTTTGAAACGGTATGTCTGATGCTACTAAAGGCTGGCATTTTGGTTGTACTAGACTGCTTAATGATATATGTGGTTATTGACGTGGTGACTGCTTTCTTGCTGGCCTTTGTAGATGTTGTAAACACGGCGTTACGTTTCACCATCGTTGTTGCAGTTGTATTTTCTTCAGCTCCACATGTGTGGCAGCACTGGTCCCTCGCGTTAGGAAGGGAGCAGTGGGATGTCATACAGTTTGCCATGCGGTCACCATACTCACAGCCTGTGGAGCAAGAAAAACATCTTGTAAAATATTATAACAAATACAAAATACATTGCTGAATAGACTCACTTTGCGTTATTAATACTTCTGATGGCTCTTGAAACTATATAGCGCTATTAGAATTATACAAGGAAAGACAGTCTGCCTGCAGACTAGCAAAATACTGATGTGTTGAGATAGTAAAGCTCATTTGCAATAATTGTAGGACATTAACGGTATAGGCTTACTGCAAGTATTTTATAGCGTTTGGGCCTGTAGTTCTGAATTCAAATAGGCAACTAAATTCAGGTTATATTATATTGGTATGAATGTACATTTAGGTGTCTGACAATCGTGAATACACCTCTGGTGTCATGTGTGTTTTCTGATTTTTGGGTCTAGTCTCATGGTTTTTCAAGTTACGTCAAATGATTTTGTTTTAATTTATATCGACATTTGGAAATTGGCATGCAATTCTGATACCGTAATGACGCTACAATACGTCAAATAGCTTGAGCACATATTTGCATTAGGTCTTTGTTGTCATGCTGGTCGTGGAATTAATTTTGCAGGGCCGCAAACTCAGCCACATGATTCTTCTCTATGATCATTGTTGATCCACAGTATCAGTTACAAGTATGAGCCAAAGTGTAAGAAGGTTTTGTAAAGGTGCTTAAATTGCAAGTTTGTTGAAAAAAATCCAACACGATATGGTAAGAATAAGAATAACACTTAACCTTTAACCCCGGTGCTTTTCTCCGAGCAGGACTGACAACAGTATTCTTGGTAACTGTAGCACCTCCATCTGGGCAACGTTTTGCACACATTGTGCCTGTCGCCATATTCACAACCTGTAAGAAACAAAACGTGTTCTGTAGTCTTATATATAATTGCTTTCCATACAAATATTTGAATATCATCAATCACGGACGTAAATTCTTCTTCATCCGTTTTTTGTTGTTTTTTTTTCAAATATATACAACGCATGCTTCCGTAATAACTATAGATGCAACACAGTTTCTCAAAATTATCTTTCTGTCAGCTTTAATTTACATGTATCATCTCCTTATAACATATAATAAGTGCATTTATTCCGTCATATTAAATTTTATCGACCAAAGTAGCCAGCAACAAGAAGTATTCACACGGGACCAACTGTTTTATGGAATAATTTGACAGTATAAAATTCCAATTACTGATTCATAACTAAAGTATTCTTGATGGTTTTTGGTAACGCGTGTGTGTGTGTGTGTTGTAAACGCAGCCCTTCATCAATACCTGGGTTGCTGGCGTTATGAAGGGCGCCACAGGTAGCGCAGCAATGGTCCCGTATGGTTGCAATGTAACAATAGTGCGGGTAAGCCTGTCCCATCTTCTTGCAAGTCTTACCGTCAGGTAGCGTGCTAGTGTGGTCTCCGTGAACACAGACTTCTGTAGTAGTGTTATCAAAAGTAATGTTTCGATCAGTCTTTGCTGAACTTGAAAATTACCGAAGGGGGTGTTCCTACACACCATCACTTAAGATTTCACAAATGTTCCTCACACATTGTTTTTATGTACATTATGATCCACGAAGTTGATCCCAAAGAGTTGTGATTTTATGAGGTCTGTTCAATCGGTTCTGTTAGTACAGACCAACAATGCAAGGCCATCACAACGAAAACCATTTATGTCAATAGATTACAACAAACTTGTGTGACGCTGTGGATATAAGTTCGTCCTTTGCAGCTCACACTGAAGCAGCTGGTATCAAGAGTGATTGATATTATAAATTCCTTCTTTGTATGTTCTTGTGTACATTTTATTTACATATTTGCACAAATTCAATTTATTGCGTTAATCTAGGCAAATTGAAAATTCAAGTATTCGTAACTATGAATGATAATACAATAAGAAACTAAGAAAATGTTTCCTTGCAATCATACTTATCATTCTGTTTGATCCCGTTTACCTTTTTTGTTTAACTGTATGACTCAACGCCTGACAACTTTGATCGATGACGGATTATCATAAAAATAGAAGAAGTATTGCTTACCGGGAGCAGCAGGTGCCGAGGCATTGTACGTACATACGCCCTGTATACACCACTGTTAAATTAAAGAGAAAGTCAATGAACATATCACGCTATGCATACATTTGACACACATATACCACGTGGTCATTGCTGATTTGGAAGTTTTGATCATTTGAGCCTCATCAAAACAATTTCATGGACACATAACAGTGTAAGCTAAGGAAAGAAACCGCTAGCTACATCGTTCAAGAAGAAAGACAGGCGCTTATGTTCAATGTAACGTAATTTGTTCGTACACTATATTTCTACACATAAATTTTTGGGCTCAAATGAAGACTAACATACATTCCTGGAGAAAGTTTAACAGCAGCTGCCAAACAAGAAACATACAAACTCGAAATTAACAATACACGTCTGTGTTGTTCCATCCATTTTTGAGGGCTGTCTAGTTTCATGCCCTCCTAGTATTTAAGTTAGACCCTGAGATCGCACGTACCTTGTGGTTGCCACAAGTGGTCCCTCTGGCACCACGCATGTCGTTTTCCTTGAAGCAAACCTTCCGATTGGTGTCATAGCAATATAATTCCTGGCATATTTTTATATCGTGTGTGAAACCCTATAGGGAATAGACATTTTATATATTTTTTGTTTGACTTGCCTCCTTCCTGTAGCCGACGACTACTCGTGCTTCATACTCGTAATCATCCACAGGAACTCGGTAAGTAAGGTGCATAGTGTTCTCAACTCGACTAATTTTACTTGCATGCTGACCTCAGTACAAAAACATATATCAGCCGCACGTGAATTAAATTGCATTTGTAAAAGAGATGAAGAGTATCATCATTATTATAAAACTAACCTTTCCGAAACCTATTAATTGCATATGAGATATTAATGGAACTGAATAGATTTCACAAATAATGATCGACAAATTCATTAATCCTGGCCTCACAAAAAATGCATGACTGACACATAAAACAGAAACTCAAGACAGGATCAGCAATAAAAATCCCGTCATGGATGTTGCAAGATGACTAGACAGTACTCTTTCTGGTTCATTCACAATTCGATCTGATCTTCATGATGATCATCATTTATTCAGAATCAGCAAAATATGTGTACAGTAGTTTGGCTAAGGTAGTCGCTGTAGACGCATTGGTCTTGTGTCTTAAAAATTCAACATAGTCTTCTACTTGTATAATATCAGCTGGTAATAATTTGATTTTGCTTTGTTGCCAGACAATTGAACTGATAAACAGGAGTGCCGCCTGGAATTGTGAGAATCGCATTGCTCATACGATTCAACGTGCTATTGTCACTACAACTTACCATAGTCTGAGACAAAAAAATGCTTCTGAGACTTTTTAACAGTTCTCCATGATCAACATAATTTGTTTGGTGCATGGCATATTCATGAAATGTTCAGCCGAATGTTAAATGATCACATATTTTGAGATATACCAAGCTGAATTGTGTTTTGAAATTCTTACCCCGCAATAGTAAGACTTAGATCCATATATCTGGCGGCACTGTTCGTGCGGTGGGTACAGCTGGCCTGGGAGCTGGCGAAGATGCTGCTGATGAGTTGCCTCGTCATCATGTTCAGCCACATTTAACAGACAGTTGCTACCTCTGGTAACAAAAATATTCCAAATTTTTAAAAGAAATTAAATGAACCAATGTACACTTATAGGATCAACATTTTATCTGTAGGCTCATGTTTTCGTGGAAATGAACAGTGTGACAACAAATATGTGCACCTAAAATTTTTCTGCTTTCTAAATGTTACCGGGGTTAAGATGTGGGATTGTTTTGTTTTAAATTTTCCATGTATTACAACTCAACTATAAACATATAGGTAAATAAACTTTTAGTATAATTTATACCGATAATTTGTCAAGTGCCTTCGTAACGTCACAAACATATGCGGCGGGAAGCTATTTGTCTTTTATCATTTGACATTTTAGCTGAAACCGACTCTTTCAGTGCAATGTTTTGCGATGATTCTTTCAGTGCTATGTTTTGGGATGATTCTTTGAATGCTATGTTTTAGGCTCGTACTTTCAGTGCTATGCTTTGGGCTGAGTCAACAGCTTTACTCTCTTAGCGGGCCGAAAAATGCTGTTGTTAACGTAGACTTTTGTTTTCTCAAAAAAGTATAGGCATGAATGAAGAATTATCACAGCAGATCATATGAGCATATTATGTTTTGCATTTACCACTCATAGAGTCAAGCAGTAACTGTATTATTTATTTTGCAGAAAGGGGGCTTCACCTGTTAAGTGTTGCTAAATGTGACCTGAAGGCAGAGATAGAGCAAGGGGAAAAGGTGAAGGCATTGAGGTGATTATCTTCAGTGGCCAGTCCAATAAGGGCAGCCATGATATAGCTGCTTGACGTGCTACAGGAATTGCCATTTCCGTCATGCCTTGCGCCTAGACTGCAAAATACAAAGGTGATAATTGTGAACTCTTGCATCTGAAGCTGCAGTCTCATCATTTCATTTTCGGTCTAATTGAAAGGACAGATGCATGTGCTTTCACCTATGCTTGTCAATGCACATGCTGGGGAATCTTCGATGCACATTATGCGTAGCATCTTGCTATGATTAGAAAGTCTGTTCTTGTTTAGGAGTACACTATGTTACACCTGAAATACTCCTCGACCATTTTCAGGCGTTCAATGCAATTATAGTGGTCCGTCTGTCTTACGATCTTTGCACATATTTTGAAACTCAGGCAGGCGATGTATCAAAATTTGTCCACGCATGCCACTTCAACAATTCGTTAAGGCTACCTTTAAGGCTCGAAACCTATGTACCAGCCTTAAAGGTCCTTGCCCCTTTTGACGTCATATTATACTTCGGACTCATTTGGTATGCCTCCTTCAAGACCGCTCCATTGCTCTTAAAGCATGTAGAGATACAGCTTCCGGACGGGCTTGGCATTGCTTGAAGGAGTCATGTGAAAAACGTCCGGCCTTTATAAAATGTTACAGTGTAGGTTGAGCCGCCAAGTACATAACACGTTTACATGGATCCCTGCAAGGGACGCTGTGGACCATATCCTCTTTTTATAGATTTGAGGGGAGAAGCGTGGCCCAGAATAACCTGCAGATTTACAAATTTGTAAATACAGATTGGAAAACTCGGATTTGTAATGTAAAAATTTTGCTTTTACACAATTTGCTGATTTATTCTTGATCTCAGATTCCCTGGACATACATGAGAAATAATATTCTACCTTATATTATTGAAATTAAATTGAGTAATAGACCTGAATATGAAATAAAATACAGATTTGTCAACTTAGCAGGCTTAAATGTATTACGTGAAGCTAGCTCTATGGCATCAATTTGCAGGGTTGTCGGGCTGATTAAATTTTTGCCCCACGTTCCAAAGACAATGTGCAATAAATATTACACTTGGCACCCTTAAATGTAATGCTTTCTATTTTGGTGAGTGTAACAGAATCACGTCAGTTAAGTGATCGGCTACAGGTGCAAAACTTATTATGCTAGTCGGCTCCGAGTGTAATTACAGGTTTCCATCTTTGGTAAGGAAGAAATTTGTGTCACCTATGCCCGAGCTCGTGAGCAGCAGTGATAATGCTTCTGAATCCCCCAGTATCTTCTACTAATGATACCTTGTCACTTGTGCATATACCAGACAACGTGGCCAAACCTACATAATGAAAACGACAATAACGTAAAGCAGTTACATGTGTGCATTTTTTTTGAGTCAAGATCGACATTCGCCACAGTTTGCGTGATATCCTAATATAAAAGGGAAGTGCAAAACTTGCAGCCGCAAACTAAACAATCATGATAAAGATTTACCTTTTAATATTAACCTTTACTGCCATTTGACTTTAAAGTGAAATTGCTTTTCACTTGACAATTTGAAACCCATCCGGGCATACCCAGTTAAAACCAGAAAAGAAAGAAAGAAAGAAAGAAAGAAAGAAAGAAAGAAAGAAAGAAAAAAAAGAAAGAATGAATGAATGAAAAAAAGAAAAGCTTTGATATGCTGTTATGTTCCCCAAAAGCGGTTTCTGAAACTACATGTACTTCCTGGGCACGTAAGATCCATCAAGTTCGTGTAGCAGTTTTTTTTTTTTGTTTTTGTTTTTTTTTTTTTGTTTTTTGTTTTTTTGAACTTGTAAAATATAAAGAGGGCTAATTACAACGTCAAAATTGTACTATATAAAATGTGTTCTTTGGAAACGGCACTGATTATAATGGAAAAATAGGATGGGCTTTTTTGTTTCTGTCTTCCGTCGTTGTAAGAAAGAAAGAAAGAAAGAAAGAAAGAAAGAAAGAAAGAAAGAAAGAAAGAAAGAAAGAAAGAAAGAAAGAAAGAAAGAAAGAAAGAAAGAAAGAAAGAAAGAAAGAAAGAAAGAAAGAAAGAAAGAAAGAAAGAAAGAAAGAAAGAAAGAAAGAAAGAAAGAAAGAAAGAAAGAAAGAAAGAAAGAAAGAAAGCTTTGATATGTTGTTATGTCCCCAAAAGCGGTTTCTGAAACTACATGTACTTCTCGGGCACGTAAGATCCATCAAGTTCATGTAGCAGGTTATTTATTTATTTATTTATTTTTTATTTTTTTAAACTTGTAAGATATGAAGAGGGCTAATTATAACGTCAAAATTGTACTATATTAAATGTGTTCTTTGGAAACGGCACTGATTATAATGGAAAATGGGATGGGCTTTTTTGTTTCTGTCTTCCGTCGTTGTAAGAAAGAAAGAAAGAAAGAAAGAAAGAAAGAAAGAAAGAAAGAAAGAAAGAAAGAAAGAAAGAAAGAAAGAAAGAAAGAAAGAAAGAAAGAAAGAAAGAAAGAAAGAAAGAAAGAAAGAAAGAAAGAAAGAAAGAAAGAAAGCTTTGATATGTTGTTATGTTCCCAAAAGCGGTTTCTGAAACTACATGTACTTTTTGGGCACGTAAGATCCATCAAGTTCGAGAAGCAGGTTATATATTTATTTTTTTAATTTTTTAAATTTTTTTTAACTTGTAAAATATAAAGAGGGCTAATTATAACGTCAAAATTGTACTATTTTAAAGGTGTTCTTTGGAAACGGCACTTATTATAATGGAAAAATGGGATGGGCTATTTTTTGTTTCTGTCTTCCGTCGTTGTTATATTTACATCTTGACGAATAAGACTCAAGATTTAAATCAGTTTATTCGACAAACATTTGCATTCTTACTTTCGTGAGCACTATCATTGTACGTATATCTGTCTAGATATAAGTTAAGTAAAGGAAAATATACAATGATATGTCTGGAGACCCCTAGTAGGATTTGTATAACCTGTCATCATTGGGGCCATCTTAGAATTATTTCATCAGAAGACACAACACATATGTATGATAATAGGGTTAACCTAGATAAACATTAATATGAAATATATATTATACTGGTGTTGGAAATTCAAACATATTTGGCCTGCAGTTACACACCTAACAATTTTGAATCGGACATATTTCAGAGTATTGATGGCAGGAAAGCAATTTCATATATTTGGAGAAACCATCATATGAGTAGGTAAAAATTGTCTTTGATGCAAGCTGGTACTTCATTTAACAAATTTAGCACATAAAAATGAATGGCGATTTTGGTAGCAGTTTAAGCCGGAACAATTTGACGATGTCAATTATCACGCTGTCTGATACATAAGGATGGGCAACAAGTTGAGTGGCAAATATATTCATGAAATATTGAGGTACATCTTCGTGAGTATACCTAAAATAAAATTTTAAAGGTCTAACTTCCATACTGTCGTTCACTTTCAATGTATTTAGTTGTACAAATAAAGGTTCAGCGTGTGCGTTAGTAGAACAAATGAGAGGAATTGCTTGTTTTCAAAGGAAAAAAAGAGATCTGAAATAAAACCTCAAGCAAGTATACAATAACTTTATTAGTCAACAAAGCCCTAATGATAAATTAGCATAACCTTGAGAACGAACGAACTTATGTTATTTCTTTACTATGACAATAATGGTTGACAGCGTAGTCGGCATTTTAGAAATCAAGATTCTGGTACCACACAGCCACGGCACACTTCTTCTGTTGCCTGTTCTATTACTAAACGGTACCTACCCTTAACTCTTGCATCGTAGGCACCTGTTGATGTGTAACCCCTCCATAGATCATATCTAAACCATAGATATCAGACATAATAGATTAAAAAAACAAACTAGCATCATTGTTGATCAAAGCGTTCAATCAATTAATTCGACAAGAGGCTGACACCCATTGAGCTTTAATTTCAAATGTTCATACTTATGAATATCAAAAGCCATAGAATCAGTTGCGATCGTCAATATTTTGCTCTGACAAGATCTGTATTGCACAGTAAGCCTTAACTGCCCCTTTACGCAAGGTAGTGAAATTGGTGAACCCAATTTATATTCAAGTAAATTTTTGATTGAGTGTACTAGTTATGAGGCCCAGTGAGGCGACACGAATGTGGCAAGAATCCATTCTAATCATTTTTGGTTTACTGACACAAAATACAATTTTGGCTTCTTGTTCTCAAGTTGTGAACCGATCGTCACAAACAAACCTTCATCATATTGAGGCTCTCGCACTGCCTGCAGACTGTTATTGCGGGCCGGATAAGAACAACACTTGAGTTGTAGGAAACTTGCACGTTTGCAATGTGTTAAACACACAGTTTTCTTATTTTGTTTTGCTGGTCTATTTTTATGTGAATTCACTGTAGATTATTCAGATGAGGTGATATTACCACCTAAGGCCTGGAGAACTTGCACATTTCCAATGTGTAAAGCATAAAATGTACTGACTTTGTTTCACGTGTCTATTTATATGTGAAATCACCATAGACTATGTCAGATAGCACGACACTAGTATTGTCCTTTAGTTTACAGTTCACACCCAGGTTTAGAAATTGGTATATTAATGCAAACTGACTATTTTAAAGCTATGATTGATGTTTATGAAATTACTTTCTTTGTTGGTAATACTTACTTGTCACTCTCCTCCGCCGAGGGAGGGGGGTTCTTGTTTTTTGTTTTTGTTTTTGTTTTTCTCTTGTTATCCTTTAGCTTTTTTGTTGTTTTTTTCTTCGTTTATTTATGCTTCTGTGGGGGGGGGGTGTTTTATACAGATCTTATTTGATGTTCAGGTGGTACACAGTGAGATGTTTAATACACATATTCTAATCAGTTCCTCTATTCGTTTAATAATTTTATAGATATTATCTCAAAACTTAAGAATGAGACATCGGAGCCAATGGTAGTTTGAAAACATACCCCGTAAAAAGCATTGCGTGATCATGTCTGGATAGGTTGAATTGTTTCTTATTTAACCATTCTTTGAACTTGCTCAATGCTACGTCTGCGTTCAACAGAACTCTTCTAGCGGAAGAAGTTTTCTTTCCATCGGAACTTTTAGCCCAAGGAGATGTTGATAAAGTCTGCAATTACGACACAAGATGTATGGGAATTAAATATCTGCATCTTTTATACACAATGATAAGTATTCTCAAATTAACATTTCTATAAATGCTCACTTCCATTTTTTTTATCAAACATCTGACCTTAGGATCACATTTGAATGAAATGCATTTTAGTAGCATACTTGCTTTTTAAACTCAAGGTACCAAAATCCTCCCTTACATACTAGTAACTGCTTTTCAAATGTATTTTCAGGACACACCTCTCATAGGAGCCAGACTCAAACTATGTCCATTAAAACTATGGGACAGATTTGCAAATCGCCCTGTCGGATTCGCATAAAGCCTGGACGACTTGACAGTTCCATACTTTTCACGGTGCAGGAAAGCTGTTTTAACTGCTGACTGGGAATCCGCTTGTGTAAAACACGTACAACGGAAATAAACACTCTTCGTAACTCCATAAAATACCAATATATTTGATTTTGATTTCCACATACAGATATTTTGTGCTGAATACTGTAATTGTTACTCAGTTACATATTATGGAGAAACATTAACTTCGGGCGAGATTGCATTTTCTTATAGTTATATGTAGCAACATTAAAAAGAAAGAATCAGCACAAGGGTTGGGACTTGTTGTCAACTCTTAATTGTGTCTGCTACTTGCTCAAGATCTAATTATGGCCCCAACATTATCACTATCTCTAAACTCTGATCAGCCTGAAGTTTTTGCTTTTGTTTAAAGTGGGCGACTGAGTCCTCGCACTAATGAGTGTTTATGATTGTAGCCAAATAACGCTTCCATCATGACCACGCTTGTATAACCGAAAGCGAGATTCTATAATACCATTAGCTGTATTTAGTACAGAATGATACAGATTACACCGAAGACTCGAGGAGCAGACAGACGAACATAGCTCAGAATGCTAGGACATATTGTGGCCAAAAATCATGGTGGTACATTATTTGCTTTTGGGAACGACAATAGGCCAATTATTCACAAAAATAAACAGCATTACACATATCAATTTATGATCTTCAAGGTCGAAAGTGCCTGAATTTTACGCCCAGAAACGTTTATCGGAATACCATTTGTTAACGCCTACGATGTCCAATTACACCTGGATGCATTCCGTTTTTAAAGCTTGAGTTAAAAAAAATCGAAAAATATTTCCAAAACATGGTTTCACACTATGTAGTCTCCATTCACTTGTGGTGCATTTTATCCAGGAAAGCCGTTCCAAAGTTATATCGAATTGCGTTTTCGGGTAAAAGCTTATAACATGATCATTATAATATTTTTTTAATTTATATCCCTCATGATAACCAACCGACCAATATCTAAAGCTAAGTGCTTTAGAAAAGAAAACAGTGAAAATTTTATTCATTTAGCACTTTGGGAGGAACAAATGTTTGAGCCAAGTGAATACATTAACTGCATCACAAAAATATGAATTCATAAAATAAGTTTAAACCAGCTTGCCGGTACAGGGCAAACATTTAGGAATTGATCCTTGTAACACTTCGTTCGCCCCTTAATCATCCGTGTGAAGAAGAAAACAAAATTGTAATCTCCATTCTCACCGTAGATATTATTATTCCACTAAGTCGAACATAAAACGAAAAATCGGATTCTTCTATATTCATGTAACGAAGGTCAATCTGAAAGGCAAAACCTACATCACTTAAGCAAAGGATGCAACATGTGGAAAAATGACCGGTGAAGTCTATAGAATATGTAGTATTAACTTTCTTACACAAAAGAAGCCGACAATGACGCATGAAGGTAGCACCTAAGTCCAAATTTGAGCACAAAATGAACTATTCAACGTCTTTGCATCCGTAGTATACCCGGCTAGATCTATTTCTACATTGCATTCTCACTTTTTTAATGTCTACTATTAGCATCGAAAGTTTACACATTTTTGCGAATCTGATTGTTCTCTTATTAGATGTTTTCTACGGTAGTGAGTACAGAAGATTGAAACAATCTATTGAAGGATAAGCTATAAAAATATGAGTAGATATCATCACAACATACGTGATGTCCTTTATAGAAAAGTACAAGCAAATTGCAGAAATACTATATCTTCAAAAGGTTATTGGGATAAGACAAGTGTTTCACGTTATACTGATATGAAGTTATTAATCAGAAATAATAAGAAAGTTTGCGAAGGTGCTCCTGCTCAATCACCATAACTGTAGATTTTGTATTAAATACTTGCTCCGTTAGTCAAGTGTGAAAAGTAATATTTGATCTTCGCAACAGCATCTGTCTGTTTATTCACCGCTGATGTTTCTTCACTCTCGGTATACCACCTGTATATAATGAATATAAAATTCCATATTTGACCGTTGATGTGTATTTTTTTTCTTTGCTTTTTTTTTCTTTTTTAATTTGGTGTTTACCCCAGGTTGACTAATATTCTCGGCACGAAATAAAGGAATTTTTCATAAATCACAGAAAAAAAACAGGTATTTTAATACCGACTGTTTTCGTAAGGGCCTCCTGCTGGGTTTTAAACGATGTCTACGTCATGCGGCAAAATGGCAGACACAGCTGGAAACTCCGTGGGTAGCACTGATCACAGAGACAATCTCTTGAGGTTTAGCATTTATGCAATTTGGATTTATTGCAGTGAAATGTCAAAGTATTGTAATCTTAAAACATAATCATATTCAGGCCCGGGTGCAAGAAGGAAAAAATGTCATTATTGTGTTCTGTGGTGTAAACCTTGTTCATACAACTAAACTATTAAAGCCAGTTCGGGAAGGAGTACATGAGAGAACAAAAGAGCTGGATATACCGCATTATACATGTATGTTTGGCCGAATTGCAATGAACACATGAATACTGTTTATCTTGTGAAATCGTGCATGACCATTGATATGCCTGCATGAACGGTCATTAAACCTACGTTATTTTTTTTTCTTTCTAAAACACTGATTTACCAAACGGGTGAATTTTTTCTTCAGAATGTGTTAACACAGCTATGCACAACAGTAAAATTGTAAAACAAAAAACCAAAAACGCATGAATGCAAAAAGTGTTGATATTTCGTGCCTTTTTTTGGGGGGGGGGGGGGATATGCTCCACGCAATTGCGGCTTTGTTTCGACAACACTGACCATGCATGTTTTGCTGGGTACAAACCTTTAGCTATGATGATGTGTGATGTCTATTTTACAGTTGCCGTCAGCTAATTCTCAGCATGTAACAATTTTCTGTCACGGTAAAGTCATATTTTGTTTTCAGGCAGACCATCCAATTAAACGGACTGCTGGGCGCGATTTTTTTTTTTTCACAACGTGAAACCAATGTAACTGAGCATGTTGGTATCCAGTTGACTTCAGTTGCGATTGTTTTAAGAGTTAACACACTTTAACCGTGCTACATGATGATTATTATCTAGGCCAGCCTGTGTACTTTTTGAGACACTTTTGACTGCCATACCTCGCGAAATCAAAGTGTTCAGGCTTTCAGCTTTCTTTTGATTTACCTCAGATGAAAAAAAAAATCTATTTTTTTTTAATTATCTCTTAGCCGTGTTATTTTGAAGCTATTTTTATGTAATATTGCGCGTATCACCGGAATAAAGAATTTTACATTTGTTGGTGATAAAATATCGCTTATGGTGGTGACTTTGGTTTCGAATAGGCCTAAATTTACATTACGGAATTATCACCAATATACCATGGCAGTATATATGCAAGCCTGTCTACAATATACCTACCTGTAATATATGGCATGGTCAATGACCATCAACAACTCTATACCATACGTCCGTTTGTCTGTCTGTTGTACTGCTGCTGTTCCATTTCGCTGGCTTCTGGAGCTTGCTCCCGACACCAGGCCAGCAGCTGCACCAAAACAGAACATTCTTAGCCCCACTAGGGTTCTCGCCACATTTCAAAGATCTTCCCTCCGAAAAAAGAGACCTTCAGAATTATATGGAAGCGGAATAAAAAATTAAGAATGGCATAGGCATATGTATTATGAGTGCACGGTAATCATATATATATATATATATATATATATATATATATATATATATATATATATATATATATATATATATATATATATATATATACACATAGATATATATATGATTACCGTGCACTCATAATGCTGCCTTATATGCCATACTGAAAAAATATATACAGTGAAGCCAAATTAAAACTTCGATATCCGAAATAATCACCCTATGAACACAAGTTTTGAGGGACAAAAACCCGTTAAATTTTATTTCATTGATTTACTTGTCATTCAGTTATCTGACACCTTTTCAGGGCAAGAGATACCTGTAACGAGGTTTCACTGTATGGAAAAAATAAGTTAAGTTGCTAACAAAGGGTTTAGAATCCAAAATTCTTTTGAATACGCAGGCTTTTCAAACGTAGAGCAAGGCACTAAATACAAATGTAATTTGATGTAGGTCCCTCGTTTGAATATTTATGGTTACATTTGATTCGACAGGGCTGAGAGTTTTTAGTTAGATTTTAAAGCTATGAAGTCAGTTAAACCTTGGTACACGATCATTTACATGTCAATTCAGTCATCACGTGAGCAGGTTTTTTTCCCCTTACCCGAAATGGGTGTTTGATTGACATCTAATTTTCCTGAAAGCACATACATGTACTCAGGGTACAAATATCCCACTGTTATTTTAACAAAACATCATGTTGCATCTTCGTGTCTTGAATATCTTAATATGTAATGGGCTGTGTTGTTTGAACTCATTTTAGGTTATGTTTAGGGACTTTGTGATGGACAGACGTCTATGTGAATAAATGTCTTGTCTTGGACATATGTGGACGGTCATCACGATTGTGACAGGTGAGTTATCTTGCATGAATGGAATCCGTGTGTATGGTCAAGATCCAGAATAATTTTAACATGAATTAATGATTCTATTTCAAGCAATTGATGATTAAACACAAAATAAAAACATTCGTTCGTGTAACTATGCAACCATGCAATATATATTCAGTTCAAAAGATTTTTTTCTTTGTATTTTATTTAATTTGAATTAAATTATGAATTTGTGAAATATTATTATCAAGTTCCACTGTGTTGGCTGGTATCGAGATGGATATATTTTACTTAATGACGCATATGATAGGGTCATTGCGCTTTATTAATTTGGATTGCTTTAACCGTTGATGTCTGTGTCATCCAACCGATGTCGCTGTGTTTTTGGAGTGCCAGAGATATGTGTGTAGTTCCAAAAATGACGTCAATCACTTTACAATAGTGGATAAAACACATAATTTCTGATGGTTTGTTGATATATAGGTACGCGGGGGGGGGGGGGTACTCCAACTATAGTGGTAGGTATATAGGCTCCGCGGGAATGACCCTCTATTTTCCACCATGTGTAGAGTTTTTTTAGATCATTTTATGAACTCAGGTTTGAATATTCACCCTTCGTTTTTTTTAAAGTGGGAAAAATGACTGCATTTTCTTCACGCCAAAGTTGAAAAATGCTGATTCTGACAGATTTTTGTATTGCAATTGTGGAAAATAGCCATTTCTTACATGAAAATGTCGAATTTTGACCCCCTATTTTTGTGGTAAAAATCGCATGTAGAAGATAGGGTTTCACTCTTCCAGGGCGCCTGCATACCCTTTTCCAGACCAAGTACCCCACCCCCGGGGGTACGCTCCTCTGAGCAAAAATGATATGCAGATGTTACATTGAAGCGTTCGTTTTGTGATCACATGGGCTTTAGCAAACAAGTGTTGTGGGATTTTGCTCCTCTTTGTCCGCATGTGTTCCCTGGTAGCAGGCTGCAACGTGTACTCGTCTGTCCCCACATGGAAACTCCCAGTCTGTAAATATATTTACAATAAAACTGGCACATGAAAGCAAAGTGAACAAACATGGAAATGGTAAATGTAAAAAAACCTCCACACACTCCAGGCATATCCATATTTACGAGACAACAACAACTTCGTTGCTCACAGCATGATCATATGAAAATTCCTCCATGAAACCGTTGAATTTCGTTATTCGAGATGTTTTAAAATTTGATCACATCTGTACAATATGGAAAATCAACCCAATTAAAGAAAATTCAATAATACGAAAAGTTGAACAAAATGCGTCATAAAAAAGTTTTCACGGTCGACCAATCCAAGAATTTGACGTACAGTTATTGTTGTTTCGAAGAAAGTGTAGAAAATTATACCGTGATAAGTGATAAGCCAGAGAGGCAAATCCACTTTTGCGTCTCTTTACAAATACCATTCTTGGCAGTTGTGCATATCAGTGCGGTGAAAATTTGGCTGTGTCGTTGCTCTCTAAATAGGGATGTTCGGCGGGTGTTTTGTCACTTTAGTAAGAACCTAGAATCTAAACAGGGAGGTAAGGCGGATGTTATGTCAATTTCAGTGAGAACCTCGCTTTTTTTCAATAGGTTATCTTGTTCGCGTGGGGCACTATAATGCTCAGGGTTAGGGTTCAATACGAAGGTACACACAGAAACTATTGTCGATGAATGATGAGTCGTTGAGACAAATTGGTTTAATACGAAAGTTAAATTGGAGTTGCTGTGTACCATATCTAGTCTCAGAGACCACATATACCCAAGTTTGCATGTTTATATGAAGCTTAACATTCCGCAAACGATGAACTTACAAAGGTCTTTCTGTCCGAGCTTCGGTCGTACACAATTGAGATAGCAGCACTATGTTTTGAATTCGTGTACAATGCAAATACCTGAAATCAAGTGAAATAAGGTTGGAGTAGTATAAGGGGTTACCGGAAGCATATAACCTATAAAGTACTCAACATCTCCATTCTATCTATCCGGCCATTTAATACATACAGAGCAGTATGTACAGCAGAATAGTTTTATGTTTGTTATGTCAAAAACAGCCCGTAACGGAAAAAGCGGATTTATTTTTAAATGATCCTGAGTATAATCCTGTTAAGCTCTTAGCATAAAGTAAATAGTAGTAGTAGTAGTAGTAGTAGTAGTAGTAGTAGTAGTAGTAGTAGTAGTAGTAGTAGTAGTAGTAGTAGTAGTAGTAGTAGTAGAAGAGGTAGTGGTAGTACTAGTAGTAGTAGCAGTAGACGTGCTAATAATTTGGGACTTGTATGAAGTATAAAGTTCTAGTAATCAAAACAATTACGTGGTCAAGTTTGTTGTAAACTGCGTGATTACTAAGGCGGATGATCTCTTTGGCAGAACGAATACAAATCGATCAATATAAAACAGCAGTCACTTAAATCATTAAACACATATCACAGAACAATTACTTGGTTGTCTACGGATACTCTGCGCATGGTGTCGCCTTCCAGAATGTACACTGGAGCATGCACATTGATCCTGGTGTTTTTGGTCAGATTTAGTACCACATCAACGTGTGGCGTGGGTACAATCAAGGTAGTACATGGTGGATGAATATCTTGCGGGCTGGTTGAGACATCATAGTGCCGAATATAAGTTATGTAAGAGTCTTCTGAAAGAGAAAAAAATATTTTGTGGTAACTTGGCAAAAGTATGTGACAGCTATAAAAAATGCAAGATATTTTTATGAATTACACTGAAACCTCATTATAATGACACTCAGATATCCGACATATTTAATGTAATGACACAAATTTTAAACGCTTGCCCTTAATCTGTCAAACCAAATCTCCTTCGTTGGTAGCCTATCTGCGCGCCTGATCACCCACGCGCAGGCAGGCAAACAACGCGGGGGAATTGGTTTCACAGATTAACGACTCTGGTAATTTTGTCTATGAACCTCTCGATTAACTAATATATTTTTTGGATGTCATTAGGCAGAACAACCTCCCATCTGACGTAAACAAATCCTTTATCTCTCCAAAACTTCAACTCTAAGCTTAAACAACATTACTAGCTGCGCGACTACGTTTCCGATTTCTACCTCCATGGGCAAAGATTTACAAACATCTGTCACACACAGTTGCACCCGTGATACTCTAGATTAAACGTCGATCTTAAAAAAGTGAATATTGTTACTCAACCGACAAGTTCCTGCTCATCGCCCATAGACGAGTCTGAACACTTTTTTTAATACTGTCCAAACTACAATTCTGCAAACCAAAAAATAAATAAATACAATAACACTAGTATCCGCCTGATAGCTCCTGGGGTTCTCCCAAACCTTACCGGTATTGTAAGTGACAGTCTGGTTCATATATGTCTATTTCGTAGTGACGAGTTATTGGATTTCCTGAATGTTCAAATATGTGAAGCTGTGCTACAATACATTGTCGACATAAGGCTTTTCAATTTTTAACTTGTCTTTTATTTTTTTTATTTTTGTTTGTGGCAAAAATTGTTGATCTGACTATTTCATTTAAAATACTAATATGTAGTTTTGTTGGTAACACATGGGTAGATTTTATCATTTTTTACTTTATCCTGTGTGCCATGTATATATCTTTTTGCCGCTCCATGTCTGGAGTACCCATATTTAAAGAGTCTCAATGTACTGTATGGCAATCCAGTTAAAATAAATAAGTTGTACCAAAACCTAAATATGAGTAAAGAATGAAGAAAAACCAATAGCGACACTGATGCCTATAACAATAAAAGCAGCTACTTATTCCAGGCGATATAAATCACAGAGCTCTTCTTCCGTGAGTCCCAGTATAACATGTACCTAAAACTTGCACACAAAACCTTTAGTGCCACTTAATTCAGCTACAGGTATGAAATGATATGCAGTGAGGAATTGTACTTTCCAAAAGGTTACCACAAAATGAAATAATGGAACAAATAGCACTTGGCGCTAAAAGTCCTTTTGGGCGTCGACAGATCAGGCCCTTACAGAATTCTGTCCAGTATTGGCTCTTAAGTTCCGCTTGAATAAAAATACTTGAGTTAAGGGTGAGTGGCAACCGACCCTTTCATTCCCTCTAGATCCAGACGTTAAGTGAAGCCAAGGTTCACGAGTTCCACCAGCTGCATTATCTCACAGCACACAATGTCAGAGCTCTTACCACCTCATAGATATCTGGATATTAGTCTCCATAGGAAATATAATGGCCTCCTTTGCAGGTGGAGGTTTTAAATTGCGTTTCAATCGTTCCATCGCGATCCTACGTGAGCTGTATGCTGGACTGTAATGTACTGTTAAGCATTTTCCTACCCCAGTGAATTTGACAGGCGGGCACCTTCAGGACTGTCCTACTACCTTTATGCACTATGTCATTTTAGCCATAAACAGTCTGTTGAGTTTCAGTAGCTTCGGGTCAGGTGCAGGGTTTATCAGGCATGTATTTATTCAGAACTCCCTTTGAGATAGTCGCTTCATAACCTATCTGTTGGCATGTTACATATGTGAGGTCCGATAGATAAAAACCCTGAGAAAGACTGATTAATAAGGAACATAATGATGTTTGTTAATGGCCACGGATTATGAATTGTACATTCACCTGCACTATACGGATTTTCCAGTGTGGAGATAAGAAGGTCTGTGGCCAATTTCCAAATTAAACTGACTCACTGCTGTATGGATAGAAAGCAGGAAGTTTGAGCCCACATTTTCAAACAGACATTTAAGTCTTTCTATTTTCGTCAGTAGATGAAAGCTATGGAGCTTAAGCTGGATTTATGCTTAAAAGTGTTAATCAACATTTGTATTATGTTTTACAAAGGGACCATGGAATCTTGTCTTGTCTTGTCTAATATTTACTGTTCTTTTGTCTTGACTTGTATAAAGAACACTAATTATGTTTTATCAGAAGACAGCTGGTCGATCGAACAGAAGTGAGCGACCTGAATGTGCCCACCTTAATGACCACACTCTTGTATTTATTCTGCACACTTATTTCTGTCAACGGATTACAGCCGAATAGATCGTGGCATTTAAGGTTCAGAAGAGATCAGTGTTTGCCGACTATAATGTGCTCACAACACACTATTTCCATGATACAGAGATAATTTGAGAACTTGCGTTTGGGACTTGGAAAAGCGTTAATAATACCTGATACATGTTGGCAGGCCTCAACTACAGAGATATACTATTCATTTTGTCAAAATTTCTTAATCTTTGGATCGAGATAATCCACAATATGGAGGCATAAAGAAACACACCTTTTACTCTGTGCACAAAAGATGTAACTTCGTATAGATACGTAATGCCATGTTTTTTATGACAGGTGGTGACTCATGCATGGAAAGGTGACTTATTTGCAATAAAAGAGAAAACAAGACTGGGTGTGTCACTTAAGTATCCACTGGTGCAGTTGATGTTTTATGAGTATCGTTTTATCAAATTTGTATTTAACATGATATGCTGCTACGGAATATCCAAACCCAAAAGCAATGATTTCAAAATAAATGAGCGTCGTTCATCATTATCTCAGAGTTGATGAAACTTTGAAACGATAATAGCTTTCCTCTCTTTCTTGATGATGACTGAAAAAATGTTTGCAATAGTGGTGTTAACTTTTTGTGTGCACAAAAGGCTATGCCTTTGATTGAGACTGTAAATAAAGGTGAGGTCTTACCTGGCAATGTATATACACAGCTTACAATATATAGCGGAAATACAGTTCGCAAGAACAGTGCCACCATGTCGCTCTCCAGTCAAATGTGTCTCTGGTATTTTACCATGTCAGATAATTTGTCACCTGCAGGGTAAAGACCAACGTCCAGCCATTTTAAGCGTTGCTAATTTCCAAGTGTTTACTTTTATTCGGCCCGTCTTGACATGGTACAAACCGGAATGGCATCACGCGAGTCGCACTTACTTCACATGTAGGTCACTCTTAAAGTATAATGTGCGTGCAGTTACCAGTATATCACAATTTCCCTTTTCTTCGACCATTGTTTTCAAGTAAAGCAGATTGATCACAAGTTAATCAGTTTGCTTGGCTTATTTTCTACATGCCTCATTATGGAGGTTTATAAACAATATTTCGTTGCAGTAACTTGGATTAGTCGAGTCTCTGAGTTTGCTGAGCATGTTCAAAATTCGAGAAGAATAAAAAGTATTCATTTTTTTTTTTTTTTTTAGTTCGAAGTTTGACATTTATGAATTACCTTATAAAGAATAATGACGTGTTGATTGGTGCCATATTATACATCAGAACTGACAAAATACTCTTGTCTGGTCATGCGAACATAACATATGCAATGGTTGCATGGTTTTTGCCCATCAACCGTACCTTATGATCCAGAGGGCACTGTTTTCTTTGTACATTGTGGGTTTGGGTTTTTCGGTATCGTGTGTGGCATCCCTGTCATTATGGTTGCCATGGTACCTCGGACCATGGTAAACATACTGTCAAAGTTGATGTCTCGAGTACGTATACAAACATGGTCCTGCACAAACTTGCTCATGTGAATCCTGCAGACAAAGAATACCGCTCCCCCTCCCCCCTTCCATGCTTGTCCATCCATGTGAACACTGCAGGCTGTGTCCCTTGGCAAACTTCTAAGCAGAAATCCTCACAAATTATGGTACGTTTAGAATGACTTAATGACTCCACATAATATTAAATAATTGACCAAACCTTAGCATACGCCCAACATTAGGCTTGTCAGTTGAATTGTAATAAATGTGTTCTGTCCATAACTCAAAAATAAATAATTGCTAATCGTCAGATAATAAATATGACACAATCCTTTTTTTGTTTCGCAAGATAGCAGTAAATTTACTTTCAGGCGATTACATGTCATGATCCACCTCAGGACGTTTATTAAGTCTTATGTATATCCTTGCCATGAAATATTTGGTTCTGCATCCTCGAATCCATCCATATAAAAGTTAAACTTTTGAATTTGCCTATCGACAATCGTAGATGATAAATCCTAATGGAACAAACATGGATCCTTCGTGTATGTCTGCTGTAATGTTACTCCACCTCAACTTCACAGATGAACCATTCTTTGCTTGCTTCCACATACGTACCAAATGAACCACATACTTTTCTCTGGTAGATTTTACCAGTCGTGACGTTGGCCGAATCCAACGCTTTGGCTATTATTGTAAACTAATCGTCCTTGAAAATATTAATATGCCTTGTAAAGCGGCTACTGTAGAGATTGGGGGGGGGGGGTGTTACTGTCAACCGAAACTGCCTACGGTAAATCAAATTGTGCTATTAGTTCAAATGATGGCAATGTTAAAATATTATATTCATCAAAATTTTGCAAACAAAACGTAAGAAGAAAATAGACTGATACTTATCGAAGTAACGTCTGAACAGGTATATTATATAAGTGTTACCGTATTAAGCTTGCAGATGCCTTTCTAAAGCATGAAAATCATTTGTTTAGAGTATGACGCATTTTGTTGTTGCTTTCCTTCAAATCATATGTTGTTCAATGGGTGGTGCTGTCAACCAATATCTGTTCAAAATAATTCGAGTTCGGCATATCCAGATAATTTTAACTTTTATTGTGGATCTAAAACTTATATTCTTCCATGAGACCTATCTTTCATTTTGCCCAGTTGAATAATTGAATTTATTTGCTAAATAAGTTTACTTCCTAACGTGCAGTGTTAGGTCATAAAATTTCTTTTCTAATCTTGTGAAAAAGGTACGCGCTATAGATGGAGCGCTATTCTCTTTAGCGTAATATCCATATTTGGTAAGCCTTGTTTGTGTTTGCGGAAAACAAACATCTTTCACAGGAAGAATTCGATGTCAAAAATAAAGGTTTCACAACTTTTTTCTCAGAATTTTATTGGCCCCTTTTTTCAGAGAAAGGCCATGCAAACCTGTCCGTGGTCTTTAAAATCTAAAGTTATGTCAATTAAATAAAAGTTGACTTGTGTGTGGGTTCCCCATTCAGACCGTTCCAATAAACCTGAGGCCTTGCAAAATGTTTGGCTATTATACTTGTTTAATGTAAATGAATAGCATACCGGTAGGTCCAATATATCATATTTTATATAAACATATCTGGTACTCTGTGTGTAGTGGAATACAGGCACTGCATTTTATGTATTTGGCATGTAATCTGTGTTTTGACGTGAGCGTATCTGAATTGCCTGTTGCAATTTGTCTTCAATTCGGGTACGAAGTAATGTGCTCAATGTACCTTTTTTTCTTCAACTGTTCGTCTCTGGAACAATTTGCCACCTGCCACTCGTGATGCCACGTTTTTAGACAAATTCAAATTAAATTAAGTCAAAATAAGCCTAAAGTTAGTCCACTATGTTACTTAGGGTCCAGAAAAGTAGCGGTTTTACAAGCCCGTTTACGTATGAAGCTCTCGCTCATTCAGCCAGGTGTTTCTGTGGTGCTGTGAATGAGGATGTTTTTCATTACGTTTTCGAATGTGGAAATTTTGCGGTGAAACGAGATAGATTGCACAATAGTGTCATTCCATTTGCTCCATTCATAGTGCAAACTTTATTATTTGGCCCTGAAAATTGTATTTTTCAAGAAAACGGAAACATTTTACGCTGTGCACTCACACATATAATCCACAGGTATCCCTGGAGCTATTACATGATTTTCACAAATAGTCGTTATTATGGGTGGTCAAGTAAAACCTGTTCATGATGGCATACCCCATTATATTTGCCTTTCTGTGGCGTCTTGTCCTATCAACAGTTATTATGCGGCAATGCCGGTCTACCTGTTTGCTTGCAGTGGTGGTCATTCTGATAGTGCCGTTTTATTGTTGTATCTTGTCTCGACTTCTCTTTCTGTTTGTCTTGCGAAAGGGATTCGTATAGGTCTGCGCCCTCTTTCCAAATCGCTTTTATTCTTGAATAAATATGGTTAAACCAATTGCCTGTCTGAACTTGGTTGGCTGTAGAATGCTATAGCTTGTTCTAAGACGAGTTCAAGGTGTCGCGCTTACCATAACATTGCATAAGTATTTTTAGGAAGGCCTATACGGTAGTCAACTCTTATAAAATACTCCAGTAATAAACAAATTGCTCCCTAACTCATCCGCCCCTTCAAAATCTTCCATTGATTTCCTTGAGAGCGTGTGTTTGTGTATCAGTCCTATGACCAACATATGGAAACGTTGAATCGTTAACGCACTGTCACCAATTCGTAAAGTTCGGCATTTAAAGTTTGTGTTTATGCACAACAAACACCTTTCACAACAAAGATTCGATACTAAAAATAAGGTTTCACAAACTTTTTCTCAGAATTTTATTAGGCCCTCTATTTGAAATATGAAATTACTTTCGATAAAACCAGTCTTTCCAAAATTGAACATGAGTTTCAGTTTCTGTTGCTCAGTGGGTATACATACGAGCATATGAAAATAGAATTTGAGGTCATGGAAAGCCCTGATTTCAAACTTGAAAGTATTTTTAAAGTTTCGGGAAAAAATGAAAAAATACTTTACTTTAAACATCCTCTCATCAGACTTTTTTACGTCAATTTCTAGTGTCTATATGAAATTTCATTTTGATGTAAGGTGGTTTTCTTAGCACATAATACTCAAATTTGATGGGATATATTTGAACTGAAAGCATGGATGATCTAAAGAATAATTATCTGATGCAATAATTCCTATTTATAAAGCATATGAATTAAATAAACTAACAACATGGTTAAAGCAGCCATATTTATGTTAACGTATTCACATCCATATAACCAGGTTCACGTTTCTTGCAAAGAAGCTAATTTGGAAAACTAAACCATGTAATTTCAAAATCAATCTAAATCGTGGTTTACTTCTTATAACTAACATTTTAGAATATGTATGAACTTTTCGTAACGCAGACACCATTCATTCTCCTTTCAAAATGGTACAGGCAAAAAGTCCAAAAGGATATGTACAATAAAATGTACTTCAATTCCAATCTTTCAGGTAAAATGAAACGAACAAAACCACATGCATCCCAGAGGAACATATCGACCACATGGAAGGTAATAAATCAGACAGGACATTCAGGGGGGCGACATTGCATCAACAGTCGCGCCTCCCACTTTGTGATATTATTTGAACGGTCCAGGTGAACGTTAAATTGATCAGACCACTATGTTGTTTTTGGAACACGGTTTACTCAGTATTCCTTGTCGCTGGTTGTTTGAAGTCAGAAGATTGAATAATAGTCGTCGTGACATTTGTGATGTAACAAAAGGAGAGAAAAATGAATCACCTGAGCACTTTGACAGTTTGAGTTGAGGAAGAAGTGTACCCGCACGAACTTGAGGGAAACACGCAGATACTAACAACTTTACCATAAAAAGAAACGTTCGACCTCTTCTGATATTAACTTTACGGATCAGAGAGAGTATGTATACACCGACAGACTTTTTCTAAATACAGATATTAACTATTCCAAAATGAATTGTGTCAGGAATGGTTTCTATTATTATCGGGTGCCTTGCCTCAAGCTTCAAAACAAAAACAAAACAAAAAACAAAAACAAAAACAAAAAAAAATTACTCATTTACTGTCCTTTTACTAATAAAGGGTGCTTTGTCCCCATCTTTAAAAAGGCCTTACTGTCTTTATATAAACATTATATCAATGCATAGGACTCCCGAATATTGTTCCAAATACTATCCCGAAGTTTTACTCTTAGCTCTGGCGCTAATTAAATATGTGCTCCAAAACCGGACAGGTTTCCCATTGACCTGCACCTTATAGGAATACGCTGGCCGAGTGAATTAACCTTTTTTCGCCCAAATAGCCCAGAAGTTCCCGGATGTCAGTTGTCACTTGTCTTAACCTTTGTTGCTCATTCACTTGTAAACATTTTGGTAAGAACTGTAGATAAATCCTGTTATAAAAGCGTCTCCCAGATCAAGAGCTTTCTTTGGTGGGGCTGGGTGTGTTTTATCCAACCCGCACCAAAGACACCTGTTCACTGGGTCTTGGACCAGAAAAGAGTCAAAAGAGTATGTGGCCAAGCTTACACCTGCTTGTACAGGAGGCATGACGCACATTATAGCAGAGCAAAGCTGCAGGCGAGGTGAACAGTCATGATAAAATCTAATGTATATTATCATACTATAGTCGTCGATTTCGGCTAAGCTATTAATTTTCCATGCAATCCCAATGTTCCTCCGTGAATTTATGGACGATGATTTAAACATATTTTTAGTTTAGTTTAAACATATTTATTTCAACTTTTAAACATATTTTATTAAGGCAATTGGAAAACAGACATAGCCTATACAAATTCCTCTTGTAAAATAAAAAATTTAAAAAATGAATAAAATACAGAGTATGGTGTAAAAGGTAATGTCACAAACCACAGGACAGTACATTAACGGACATATAACAGTATGCAAGATAATGACACCACCAGACGTCACCGATAGTGGTCCGAGTAATGAGTAGTTTGCATTGACTGTAAGAGATGAATGATACAAACAGTTTATGGACGATATTTTTGTATCTGTCTAGACTGAAATCTGAAATTACTTATCACTAAAAACAATGACCGTGACATTGATGAAAAACATAATGGGCATTATTTGTTATTATTGACATACTAGAGCAATATGAACAGAGATTTTTTAAGTGTCTTATTGTATTAAAATGAACGATCTTTGCTTTTCTCATTTTTGACAAAGCAAGGTTTGCAGTGAGATTGGTCTTTCTTTGCAGTTTATAATTGGAATATGTCTGAACCAAATCAAATGCCTATATGCAGCTGTTAACTAGTTGTTTAATTGCACATAAGGTATCATGGAAACCATTGGGCTGCATCTTAAAGTTCCTGCGGGGTTGGGTTTGCAAGTGGTTGTGTTTGAAACCACACTTTTCCCACAATCAATTAACAGTTCATTTAAATCTGGGACCTCTAGTTAATAGGTCCATGGTCTGGCTTACGTGAATCCTGTTCTATATGCAGTGACCCCATTCGCCAATTCACGGTTGGGTTCACAGACAAATATATTCGATCCCGACAAGAAAACACCTGAGTGACTATGAAAGAAACTGCGACCTATTTTGATATTTTCTGCTCATTGCTGCGTCACACAGATCCCTCCGATGACCTGACAGTATGACTCATGTCCGCCTGTAATACAAGCACGGTTTACGAAATTATGCGTGATTCAAATGGTGCCACAGTCTTCTATTAAACATCCCAAAACAACGGACAGCGCTGTATTAACATTGTGTGAAACATTTAACGATGTCAACACCGAGGTGCCTTTTTCTTCAGTTGTGTACACTTTTTTGCGCACACGCACTGACAGGTGAGGTATTTTGCATAAAAATATGAGTATGATTCCAGTTTGCTCAGACAACGCTTAAAAGTGAACGGTAGCTTTGATATGTGGCAAACAAATAGAGAGTAACATTGTTGGTTCCATTTTGAAGGACAGCAGGACAAGAAATAGCAGGTGCTCGATTTTAGCGTTAACCACAGTCCAACAGAAGAATGTCAACCAGGAACATTTTTATAATCCGGACACTGCAGAAAATACTAAGATGCAAAGATCTATCGATCCCTATACTTTACAAGTACATGTAGTTTGATTAAATGAATATGTGTGAAGAAGTAAATAGTATTAATATTTGGATGTTATCAAAAGGGTTTTAAATATATGAATTCAGCGCTGTCAGAGAGATATACACTTCTTCTGACTTATAGAGGAAAATTCCCAGTGTTCAAATTGGACTACCAGTAGTAAATTTTCAATATGGAGTTGTCTTATAGATTTGTTTGGATAATCACTGTGGAGAAAATGAAGAATGTCTCAGTCATATTATAGAGCTATTATCCGTATAATAGCTCTATGGTCATATTCTGACTAAGAAAAGGTTAGCATGGTGCGGAAAAATTGCAATAGCGCAAGCAAAAACCACAAAGAATAATACAAGTGGAGGGGGGACTTCATAACACACGGGAAGAATGGAGGGAAAGAGTCGAGCACGGAGTGAGTGGAAAATTGACGGGTAAATGAACATAACCAAAAAAGAAACAGAAGATGAAAAGAGAAAGCACAAATATACACCGAAATAAAATACATTTTAAGAACCAAAATAACGTGTCAAGTGCACGCACAACTGACAAAAGAGCAAGAGAAGGAGAGAGTTTGTTTGCAAAATCTGAAAAGAGCTGACAGACACAGAAGCATGAAGGAAGTGCATCTGGTAGACAGAGCAGCGAAAAAATGAATGCCATAAGTTTTGACACTTCAAATGTAACGGGTATTTTCTCTCCAATTCACTTTGCATTGAAAGTCAAAGTGTACTACAATCATATTGCCATTACTTTATGAAAAATTAGTTTGTACCGGGAATCAAGCAAACAGCTCTTACGTCATGGGGCGTTCAACTTTAGTTATAAGAATGCGCAGTTTCCTAAACAAAGACGCGTTATGGCCATGTTCTGCTGGGCAACCACCAGCACTCGGCAGATATTGCCATTGGTCCACAACAGAAGGCACGTTGTACACAAAGCTTCATGGCGATAAGACCGGAGTGTTTTTGCTGGGCATGACTTGAGTTCTCATAGTTTCAAAGTGAGGAACGTTCAGAGCACTTGATTCGCAGTGTCAAGCCTGACGTGCGCCGGCACCAGTCAAGCTTTACACCACAAAATGTGCAAAATGTTCATATTTCAAATAGCTTAACCTGGAAAACTGTACATTTTTTATTAACCGAGGGTAGCATGACAGTTTGCACCATACGTAGAACGAACACCAATGTAAAGCCGTTAATTGAAACAACAGACAAGCTTATGGTAACTTAGTGCCCGAAAGTTAACATTAGCAACAATCTCGACAAAGGTAAATTCGGCGGAATATATACCAACTTTTTTTTTCATCATAAAAATATTTTGGCCCTTAGAGCATTTCTACACAATGTATGTTTCGTCATATATTTATTGCTACCATATGCCTTTGTAACAAATACCCTTTGCTCTCTCTCTCTCTCTCTCTCTCTCTCTCTCTCTCTCTCTCTCTCTCTCTCTCTCTCTCTCTCTCTCTCTCACACACACACACACACACACACACACAAACATTAAATATAGTCTCTCTGGGCTGTAAATATATTACGAAATACCTTTTTTACTCATGTGGTTCTTTTCATCTTACAGAATTTCAATTGCGTATGATGCGCAAGTAATGAGTAGTATTTATCTGGTATGATCATTTACAAGAAGCAAAACATGTGAAAGTTTAGAAACGGCAACAAAGAAATATTTCATATTTACATTAAAATCACCTCGAATGAAATGCAACGAACGGAATTACGGGATGTCGCGGTGAAGAAAAAACCACAGGCCATTTGGGGCAAATACATTTAAAGAAAATCAGCGCTGCAGTAGGGGTTAAAGAAGGTAACTGAGCATTTCGTAGGCCTACGCAGTGCCATAGCCAGGCTGAGGCAGAGGAGGCGCTTGCCTCCTCTGAATTTTGGCTGATGATGTAAGGAGTTAGCATAGAAATAGTTTATTTAGCCTCAACAAGACTTGTTATGTTTAAGTTATTATACACAACAAAAACAAAAAGACCCTATTGTAACTAAGATTTTGAGTCACTCGTAGTGATAGAAGATAAGAGCATCACAGAAGGCGTCCTTTTTTCAATGATTACTTGTACTTTTGCCCTAGGAGCAAATTCAATTCATATAAAATGATCAAAAATAGTCACATTTAAGTAAAATTTTGAGAATTTATATATGTATAAAGTCTTTTTTTCCCTTAAAACCCCACTAAATTACACCATTTTATGTGCCATTTTTCAAAAGTTTTCAATCTTGGGAGGGGGCACGCCCCCCTCCCAAACCCACCCACCCCCACCTGTACCCTTTGCTTCCTCTGTTTTAGAAGGCCGGCTACGGCCCTGCTACGTATTGTGAAATCACATCTTGTTAACGTGTACAGGTTTTATTGCATGCTGGTTATAAACATAAACATTGCAACTGTAAACAAACATTGGCAAACACTGCTATTCTTCAGTCTATACCATTAAGTGCAATATCTAAGCATAAAGACGATTAATCTCCTAAATTAAAGACAAAGGAAATAAAGGGAGCATAAAGTGTAAATGTGTCAGGCTCTATCTATCTGCCAGTCATACATAATGCGTGCAATGCATGGTCGTTGCACTGGCGCATTGCTTGCAGTGCCACAGAAACAAAGACACAAGTCAACTGAAAAATGTGAGGATTCCAGCGAATGCACGGCATTTCACAAAAGGAAAAAAAAATCCGTCATTCAACTGAAATAAAACAATCATGATGGGTATCATAAAAATTACAGAAATAGTTTAATATTTTTGTGAATATAGTGACGTACCACTAGACATATTGAATGCTTGATGTTTTGACTGTGAGGTCTGGTGTAATTCTAAAAATGGCCTTGATTTGAAGGGGCAAAGGCCTTCAAGTCTTTCATGCTGGAAACTCAATGTTGCTATGCATTATTTGTCTTTATATATATATATATATATATATATATATATATATATATATATATATATATATATATATATATATGTATGTATGTATGTATGTGTGTGTGCGTGCGCGCGCGCGCACGCGCGTGTGTGTGTGTGTGTGTGTGTGTGTATGTATATATGTATATAGGTAGATCCAGCCCTAAAAAATCTGTAGCAATTCCTGGAACTTAAGGTATAATTAACAAGGATTCTGTCATAATCCTTTACTTGTTAATTTAAAAATGGTTTGGTCATTTACACATACCTTGCCAGATTCAAGAAACATTAGCATTTGACTAGTTGACTAATGGAAATTTGGAAAGCCCATTTCTAATTGTTTGATTGGAATGTTTTACATGGTCATTATCGAAACGAAGCGTTGCAGCTACTGTTGATAACACATTTTGGAACCATGAAGCTAAGATGGAGATAGTGAAAAGTTTGTGACCGAAAGTTTTTCCTGTTTTAATTTCAGATGATTATTTCCACCTGACTGTGATACGGGAGGAGGAGAGCTCAACCAGACACAGAGATATACACCCAACACAGACACAACTGAAATTTTCTACGCCAGTGAGAAATGTAACGCTCGACTTGAAACGGAATCACCGAATTAATACAGATGCACCTGTCTTTGTCGACGAAGGTGGGGCTATCCGCCGCTTTTTACTACCAAAATTGGTGAGTATTCCGCAGGTCTTAAAATAGGTAGAAAGACTGGCTGGCAGTTAGACAGAAACACAACTAGATAGATAGCTCACATACAGACAGACAGACAGACAGACAGACACATAGATAGATAGATAGATAGATAGATAGATAGATAGATAGATAGATAGATAGATAGATAGATAGATAGATAGATAGATAGATAGATAGATAGATAGATAGATAGATAGATAGATAGATAGATAGATAGATAGCGTGAGTGAGTGAGAATTTCAGCCAATAGGGGTATCTGTATATACAAAGCTGAATTTTTCGAGGACAATTATTACTAATGACCTTAAATTTGGAATTCTGTGGTCTTGAAGAACCTAGGAACAATTTTATTCAATAACATGTGAAAAATATATGCAGACAACTAATGGCTCCATACGCCACAGTTTAAAAAGTTGCTATGACTGCGCCCTGGAGATAACACTCTTCCAACTGAGTGAATCTTTCAATTAATAATAAGTGCCTACGGCTGTGCCCAAGTAACTAATTTAACTGACGTCTAAGAAGGTGATGTCTAAAACGGGAAAAAGAACGTTCATTTTGAACATGTTTCAACAAATTTCCAAGTTACCTTCGGCCTAACAAAAATATATGGTGGCCGCTGGTAACCCGACCGACCCTGCTGAAAATACCCGACCCTAAGTGAATTTTATGACACATAAAAAAGTTTCAAGCAACCCTACCATAATGAAAATTGATCGACCCTGAAAAGGATTTGATTTAAACGTATTTTATCTATCAAATATAGTATGGTTATTTCAGCAATTGGGGAACAGGGCAGAGTCCTATTCGAATCCCTCTGGCGAGAAAAGACAACTGGACAAAACTAGTCACATTAGTCATATAATAAGATGACAAACACAATGACGTAACGGATAGTGGAGCCATGTAATTTCATATGATATTAGGTCTGCAAATGTGTGTCATAAGCCGGCAATGTAACAGAATCCGATATGTGGTTGTTTTACCATAATTTAACCAATGCCTCCTGGTTTGAAGCGGCCAGTTTTGGAAATAGACTCATGTACTGCAGAAAAAAATCACAATATTTACTTCAAGAGAGCATTCAGGGCAGTCGTATAACACTGTCGGTAATGTGAAAAGAGCACACAAATAAAGAAGTAATGCCAAACACCTTCACTAGATATACCACAAACATATAAAGGTGTATCATTCACGCCAATCTTTAACAAGTGAAAACTTAATTGGCTAGCACGCAGGCGAAGGCGGGTGTTGAAGTGTAAGAAACCTGAGGCCAAAATTGAATAATTCAGGAAATTTTATTGCTCTGACAACTGGCTTCATAATATTTGATTTGAATATTTTGGTTGACGCTTAATGTCTATTTTTTATTTCTAGAGCCAAGTGGTTTCACAGCTCAACAGTCGAGGGAAAAAAGAATTATCAGAGTTCAGTGCGAGCACACAAATGAGGAAGATTAAAAAGCTGACAAATATGATAGGTTTGGTTACCAGCAAAAAGGAAGCAATAAGAATAATTGGGCACAATTGTTAACAAGCTTGTACTTCAATGTCAACCGTTAACGATACGAGCAGCATTTAATTGAATGTTTCCAGCCTTTCCTTATCAAACACCATACAGGCAAAAGAAAGATTTCACCGAAAAAAAATGACCGTGCTGTGCCCTAATTGTGAAGTAAACTCATCTCCAACACAGATTTTTATTTCAACTTCTCTGGAGGGTTACTGTAGTTCTAGAAATTTAAGCCCTCGATTTAATTCTACGCTTTTCGCGCTACCACCCAAAAGCACGAAATTAAAATGCGCGCAATAAATCGCATTGCATTTCACTATATTGTATGGCATTGGGTTGCGCGAAATTAAAATGTGCAAAAACTCTGTAATTTAAGAAATATTGAGTTTGTGCTAAATTAAACATGCACGAAAATTTCTAGAAACACAGTAACTTGAGCTAGGGAAACAGCATAGCTGCATAGCCATGGTATTCGGTGAAACAGCATAGCCCCAGCATAGCTACATTGCTACGGTTGTTCAGCGATCATTATCGTAATATTTTGCTAGGTTCCAGGTGTCCGTTCTCCGAGTTACCAAGGCAAACTGTCTTCAAAATAATATTTAAAGATGACTTACTATCTTCTATTTAATATGCTCTCTCGGTTGTGTCTGAAGCAGTTATGAGCTTCAGTTACAAATGCAACATGATACCCTGGCAAATTATGTACGTATTGGTGAGCACCTTTTGAACACGGTGCAATACATTGTGGGACAGTCACACAAAAAAGCATCTGATTTGGATATCAAAATGAATCGAGACCACATGTTTTCAGGACTGTTTGCAATGTGCATGGATGAAAATGAACGAGGTGGACTAAACATAATCAAATTCAGCCAAGTTTGCACATGGTCGTATTTGATCTCAATATGCTTGGCATGTGGTCTCACACTGTTTGTTGACGATCGTTGTTTATTGATGTTCTGACTTGCGAATATTTTCCTGGCATGGATTGGTAGATAGTAAGGGGCTCAATAACATACATCATAAACAGCATATATCAGATCCTTATTGATGCACTGAAATATTTACAAAAATATACGTTTGGTTTCATATATTATCACCCACTCCCAAGATCCTCCCATTACTATCCTCAATTACAAACCATTTGGTGCGGAATCCACAATTTCCCAAATGGCAGCCAAGTCTATGTGGGTTATTCCCGTTTCGATATTTTGAAAAAGTAGTATCAAAAACATATGTGTCATTAGTGTTCAGGAAAGGTTAATACGTCAAATTAATGTACTGTACAATATATAATGGGAATTTTCCAGTGTGAACTTCACCAAAATATATAAATGCAATGCCTTGAAGTTACCAATTGTGGCCGGCGGTGAGCCCCAGAATGGGAATATTGCATCTGACACTGATATGGCCCACAGGCTATCAATTAAGTAGCAGCACTTGGCAGAGGGGCCTAGAGCACCTGATGGGTCAGAGGTGGTGCTTAGTGGAGAAGGTTGCCCAGAAAGTGAATACAAGTCTTAAACTACCGGCGGGTATTCACATGTATATAATTGGTAACAAAAGAGCATTTTGAAATACATTATGTTGCGGATGCTTTGCACTGGTTCTGAGGTCTCGATTTCACTAATATTTGAACATAGAGATCAACTGACTTATCTTTTCCTTTTTTCTTTGTTGCGTTTCAGAACACTGCACTTTACACGGACACTGAAAGTGGTGCTGCAATTTCAGTCCTTTACGATCCGAACACGAGGCAGAAGACTTACGTAAGTGTTATGGCTTTAAATGCCACAATTCGTCCAGGTCACTGTTATGCATGTCGATGTGACTGTTACATTAAGTTCTTTCCCCCAGTAAATTTGCGCTTGTCTGTTTATAGTTCGAGTACATTAGCTCCATGATATTTCAAACAAGATTACAACATTAAGCTGCATACATTTTGTCTTTAAGAACACATTTGCCAGACAGTATAGTCTGACGTATATTATGTTTTGTTGGTGGATGGGTCGATTGGCGACAGAGGGCGCTTTGCAAGTGCGCCACACTTGAATCTGCTCCTGAAACTTTTCCGTTTTTGGTGGAAATTGGATATTGGAGTGAACTTTTTCGAAGTTCACATGATGGTGTTCAACATCTAGACTGTATGGAAGGCAAAATCCATGTCAAGAAACGAATTTAGAAGGATCTTAGCGGGACCTGAAAATTAACACTACGTCAAATGCATTGCTTGGCCATGCATTTTGAACTGGCACGTCCATGGGCATAGGACGTAATATTTTTCACAGTTTGTACTGGCCGCGGTCGCATTGTGTTTGAATGAAGACAAACATACATTGGTGTCATATTCTGGGACTATTCGGATAGTACAGACATGGAGGATGCTAAAAAAGACAAATCACGTCGTACCACTCGTAGTACCACTGATGCTGAGGTGGATGCCAATCTCTTGGCTGCAATTCGCGTAATTATACGTGAAGAACTTCAATCAGAACGCGCTATTATGCGTGAAGAACTGCGTGGAGAACTGCAGTCTAGCCTTGACGGGATTGCAGCCAAAGTAAACAATGCTGTTTCGCGGCTTGGCACCTTAAACGAAAACTTCAAAAAAATGGAAACAGACATCCAAGATTGTAGCAACAGGATCGATACAGCGACAAACGTTGTTCTACCCAAAGTGTCGGAGAAAATGTCTGATTTATCGACAGAACTAACTCTAAAATTGTTAGACAAAGATGTACAAAGGTACAAAGGTACAAAAGATTTTATTGCCACATTCACGCCCTCTAGGGGCCAAGTGGTGAAAATACATAGACATGTAAACATACATATGAAAACAGAGAGTCACAAACTAGTCTACGGAAAACACTACTTCTGTACAGAAACCTACCCCCTAATTATATACATTTGTCTAAATTGAGGTGGGTGCAGTGTTGTGGTAACTTCTTCATACCTTATACATTTCAAAACCATTTGACACAAACTTTGCCACATAAGTGATAAGCTCACCCTCACAATTAAGAAGGTAAAATAATTTCATTTCTTCATTCATATTGTTAAAATGTTTGCATCTTTTTGCTACTTCCATCCATAATATTTCCCTCTCATTTTTAAATTGTGGACAACCCATGAGAAAATGGGTCTCATCCCCTATTATTTTATTATTGGACAGAAGACAGAATTTACAAAATCTTTCATCTCTTGGGATAAATGGTCTTTGATGGCGCCCTTTTTCAATTTCAAGTCTATGGGCACTCACCCTCAGTTGTGTGAGTGCTACCCTATGATCCTTGCGATACGCATGGTCCAAATAACTTTCATAAATGAATTTTGTTTTGAATTTTCTGTATGTGCACAATTTGCCTTCTGTAATTAAATTTTGTCCAATTTGTATTTCCCAAAACTTAATATAATTTTCTTTTAATACTTGTCTGATTTTGTTAATTCCTTCTTGTGTTTTCATTTCCTGAATATCTATTTGGAGTTTGTCACAGCATTTTTCCACAAAAGTCATCCATGATTCAATTCCCTCTCTTTTCAAATTGACCGATTCTATTTTTGCACTCTGTAATAATTTGTTTTTTGTATTTTCCAAATGACCATAGTATTTCATCATTGAAATTATAACGTTTATGCCCAGTGGGTATCTACCCAGTTCTCCCATTGCTGCCACATTTGTCGTTCTCCTATTTACACCTAAAATATATTTACTAAAACTGATGTTTAATTTCTCCACAGGATACAAGGTATATACTTTTTCCATCCAGTTATCATCCTTTAATTTTCTATTCGTCACATTTACATATCCCCATATTTCTGACCCATACAGTCCGATAGGTTTAATGAGTTGGTCAAAAAGTTTTAAGCTTAATCTTGGACTTGCACTGGTGAGTGTTAAACATGCCTTTAATTTGAATAAGCCTTTAAGCGCTCTTTTGTATACATTCTCCTTCGCTTTGACCATATTACCAGTGACTGCTAAAGTTAAACCCAAATATTTGTACTCTGTTACATTTTCCAAACATGCTTTACCTAGATAGAATTTTCGACCGCATCTACTTCCATGTTTGTTAAACATCATGATTTTTGTTTTCTTTACATTTATGTTCAGTTTCCACTTTTTGCAATATTCATCAATTTTGTGAAGGCTCCCTTGGAGACCCTCTTGTGATAGGGAGAGCAAAACTAAATCATCGGCATATAATAAGGCATTGATTTTTTGGTCATTTAGCACAGGAGCAGCGTTATCTTTGCCAATATACTCTGGCAGATCGTTAACATAAAGATTGAAAAGTGCTGGGCTCATAATATCCCCTTGTTTAACCCCGATATTAGTTTGAAAATTTTCTGATATCCTGCCATTAATCTTGACACACATTTCAGTTGATCTATACATACTCTCTAGAATGTTGAAAAATTTACCATTTATATTATGACTCAGTAGCTTATAATAAAGACCATGACGCCACACACTATCATAAGCTTTCTGCAAATCTACAAAACATGCATATACACATTGTTTGCCCTTAATCACATACTTATCTAATATTGTTTTAACAATAAACAGATGGTCCACTGTTCGGGCTTTCCTTTTGAACCCCATTTGATTATCTTTAATTACACAGTTTTCCTCCAAAAATTCTTCCAGTCTTGTGTTCAAAATAATACCAAAAACTTTACCAAGTGCACTGTTGATTGTTATTCCCCTGTAATTGTTTGCATCTGACGGATTACCACCTTTTAATAGACTGACTATGTACCCTATGTTCCACTTTTTTGGGAACACACCCGATCCATATATTTCATTTAACAGTTTACAAAGAGGTACCTTGATCCATTTGCTGGAAGATTTAAGCATTTCATGGCTGATCATGTCCAACCCACATGCTTTATTATTTCTCAGCTTTTTAATAGCCATGTCAACTTCACAGATTTCAATGTTTCGTTGCAGTAATTGTGGAATCTGGTTTTGTTTAAGCTCTGCTATTAATTTATTCAAAACACTCTGGTCCTCATTCTCTTCTGGCTCTGTTACTCTTAGTAGTCTAAAATAATGCTCTGTTAACTCTTTTGGATCTAAAGGTGACATGTCATTCGCCGGCTCACTATCATTCCTTAAGGAATCTATTAACTTCCAATATAACTTTGGATTTCTGTCAGCCAGATTTTCTAATTGATACATAATTTTTTCTTTGTGTTTTCTTTTAGTACATTTTACCATCTTCTTATACCTCTTCTTTGTACTGAAAAATAGACCCCTAATATGGGGATCCTTTGTATGTTTGTCAAGCAACTTACCTAAATATTTCACCTCATCGCGAAGTTCTCTACAGTCTTTACTAAACCATCTTTTGCCTTTATATTTTCTGGGTTTCTTTCTGGTCAGAGACATGTCTGCTGCATCTATCAAAATCTGGGTGAAACTTTTCACATGCTCATCTATATTTTCTTCATTAGTACTCGATTTCTTAATATTGTTTTCAAAACATTTCAACTTTGCCTGAATACGGGAATCTTTCATTGCATCACTGTACAGGGTGGCTGATGTATCATTCCATTTATAACCCATTGGAAAAGGATTCATGTGTATAGTATTGTTGTCACCTACACTTTGTATATTAACATACATGGATATCATACAATGATCAGAGAAAATGCCCGTGAAGTCATGTACCTTGAAATAATGAACTTTTCTATAAAGTTCTTCATGCACCATACCATAGTCCACAACACTGCACCCATTCCACTGCTGGCACGTGGCCTTTCCGCCCATGTCCCCAAGTACTCGACCATTCAAAATTCTCAGATTTGCATTTGTACATAGTTCTATAAGAGTTTTCCCTGTGGAGCATACTACCTTATCTATACTGGATCTCTCATGTACTTTTTGGGAGGTTTCCTCCGTGGCAAAAGAACACTCATCATATTTGTTTCCCATACAATCTTCTATCATTTCACCAGTTCTAGCATTAAAGTCTCCAATTAGCATAATCTTCCCTTTTTCAGAATATTGAAGCACCTCCCTCTCTAACATGTCAGCTACATCTTCATTTAACTGCTTTGAGTAGGTCGAGTTCTTGGGGGGCATGTATACCACTCCCAGATAGATATCTACGTCTATATTGAAAAATTCTCTTTTAAGTTTAACCCATACCAAGACCGGTGTTTCACTTGAATAGAAAGCTACTCCTCTCTTTAAACAATTTTTCACCATTATAGCAATTCCGCCAGAGTCTTTCTTAGCTTTACGATGTCTTGGCCTGTTGACCTGAAAGGTATAGTATCCCTCTAAACCTATACTTATTTCACTGTTGGAGTGAGTTTCCGTTAATGCAATTATGTCATACCCCTTAATCTCTTTCTGGAATTTTTCATCTATTGTTTTTAGGCCTTCTATTCCTTTAATGCCACAAATATTCCAGTGACAAATTTTCAAACCGGACATTTCATTATCATGTACCCGTATCTTAACCATACTTGTAATAAAACCTTGTCTTGTTCTAGCTCTTAACAAAAGATGGAAGAAAGTGTTGTGTTTACAGAGGTCAGAATTGATATACAGGTTAATCCATTTGACCAGTCTTAGCGTTCATGTAAGTTGTTATACGTCCCTTGGGAGGATAAAAATAATAGCACACAATATGTATGTGTCTGTCCATATAGTTCCAATGCTTTGATTTCATTGTTATGTGGAGTTCACCACAAATAAATAAATAAATAGAACCCGTGTTACTTATATGTCTTGTTAATGACAGTCTGAATTGCTGTACTTGCTGTCAAGTATATGTAATTCTGTCATCTAAAGATATCACAATAAATTCAATTTTAAAACTATTCATGGGAAAATATGGTATAGCACCCCACATTACTATTAAATGATCAGTCAATCGTGACGAGTGTAGAGTCTGTTGCGCTCTTATTGATCACTTGGAGCTATTACATGTATATGTTATCATATTTGGTCCATGAGGCTCATAAGCAGAGTCTTTATTGTCTGTGTCTTGTCACCCCAAGACTGAGCACCTGTTCCGTGGTTGGGTGATAGACGGGGAAACTGTTGCTGACCTGGTTTCCCACGATATCCATTGAAGGCTTGTTGTTGGGAATAGGCAGGATGTCGCCATGGTCCCCCTGTATTTGCCCTACGTACACGTCCCAAAACAGATGTAATAAAAGCTTTAGCAATGAAAGCAGTGCCTAGAGGTGACATATGGACCCCACTTGGTACATAAAATTTGGGGTCCTCAATGATACCAGTTTCCACAAAAGTAAGCCTGTCATTTGTTTCTGCTAGAGACTTTATATTCTTGTTGAGCTCACATCGTTCACTGTTCTTGTTTTCACCATTTATTCGCGGGGGTATTTGGAAAAGGAAGACTTTTGCTTCCTTTTGGGTGTCAAGAATATCTGTAACCATTTTTGTGTAATCCTGGGTGCACTCCACTACGCTCCTACCATCACCAATGTCATTGGTCCCAAGCAAGATGGATACCGTTTTGTTTTGATATTTCGTGTTTGCAAACAGACGTTGGCCGTCCCTGATGCGGCCTCCTGAGATTGCCTTCATGACAACTCGCTCACTTCTGCTCAACCTAGATTGGTCTATGTCTCTTCCTAATGAGTCACTTAAGAAGAAGTGACCAGTTGCCTTGTACCCTCCATATCTGGCCGGCTGTGGCGATTTGTTTGTTGCATTGCCACTGGTTGATTTATACTGCCCACTGTTGCTTTCTGTCTTTACATTTTCCTGTGTTGTCTGGTCATGTGTACTCTTGTCATCTTTGTTAGTTTCAGCTTGTTGTAGTAAAGTTGTTTCTTTATCATGCTGATTCACTGTGGCCTTGCTGTCTGACTGATCCGGGACAGTGGCACATTTATCCGCAAAAGATGGACCACTACCTTTGTCCGTTTTTGTTACTTCCTTGAAACCTGTTGTGCCTTCTTCCCAGCACATCCGAAGTTGTATTTCAAGTGCCTTCTTTTCATCATTTATTTCAAATATTTCATCTTGTAATTTCTGACACTTTTCGAACCAGTCATCACATTCAGCTCTGCGTGTGTTGCACACCACAAGTAGCCTATCTTGTTCTTGTCCAAGAATTTTGAGTGAGTCCCTGTCTCTTGAAAATTGATTTCTCAATTCTGTATTTTCAGCCTTGTATTGTTTCAGTTTGGATGCCATTTCCTCCCTTGCCTGTTCACTCTCTTTAAGTTGTGATTTTAATTTGTCCAACTCTGTTTGGGTTTGTGCAGGCTTTTCATGTTTTTCCTGATCATTTTTCAGCTTTATAATGTTCGCTTCTTTTTGCTCACACAGTTTAGATGATTTGAGTAGTTCTTCTCTCAGTCTCTTGTTTTCTAGCTCTAATTGTTGCACTTTCTCTTCTGTCAGTTTGAATTTGCGGTTTTGGGTCTCTTGGTGTGTCCGTTCAATGGTTTCTACAACCTCTGTCTCCATTGCCCTGATATGTTTAAGTATTTCCTTGTGTAGAAGTGAGACCTCTCTTTCCATGTCTGTCTGTATGCCTTGTGATGTTTACTGGCGTTCAGAACGTATGTCTGCTGGCTGAGTTACAAGGTGGTCATGTCCCTCAGCATTCTTGTCACATCCACTGGCACTACATGCATATTTACTATTCTCTATCTCTAACAGTGGGTCCAGTTGTGTGCGTGTTAAGCCTGTGCATTCATAGTGATACCAGTTGTCACAGAAATCACACTGAATCATCTCGTTATTGTTTTTTCGTTTGCAGCCTGATCCTCTACATGATAGTTTGCCTTCCTCACATGTCTCTTTGTCACTGACTGTGGCTTGTTCCACTGGCTTAGTTGGTTGTGCCACAACTTCTTGCTCCAGGTATTTTTTTGCATCCATTTTCATTTGAAGTACCAGTGCTGGAAGATGGTCAGCCATCCACATCATATAAGAGCTCCCCTGAACATGGAGCTTCTTGGTTTTGCTGTATACGGTAATGTGAATGGTCCCATAATGATCATCACTGTTTGTATCTTCGTTTACTTTGAAAGTACTTGTAAACTTGAGTCCATTGTGACCTAAGTCCTTTGGACTACCATATTTGTCTTGGAATGCTTTTATCCATCTATCAATATCTGCTTCCTCAATCTCGATCACTACAGACTGGGACTTCTCTTTGATAGTACACGTTTTACCGTACATAAAGGTAGATTCCTCGGCTTGTGCTTGAGATCCGTTAGATCGCCTTGTTGTTCTACCCGGACCATTGGGTGCTTCATTATCGCTCACTTTGGATTTTTGAGCTTCGGAGATCCTGATGTAGGCAGCGTTGATCTTCTTGAAACGTTCAGCCGCATTTGGGTCTGCATTCTTATCTGGGTGATACTTTCTCGCTAGTCTTACATATGCCTTTCTTACTTCTTCGCTTGATGCGTTAGCATCAACGCCCAGCATTTCAAAAGAGGGATTCGCGGCCATTTTGTTCAGTTCAAATTTCGCGGATGACCCAGTTCCAATAAAAGTTCGTTTTCTACCTACTCCGTTCTATTTTGATCCCAGTTGATGATTCTTTGCGTTCTCTGATCTTTTACACTTCCATTGTGTCGCTCAAAATTATCGATCGTCTGGATAAACCATGTTATTCAATGACTATTGACCATTGCAATAAATTTCACGCCTTCTTCCATTGACGCATGCGCATAGCATATTGTACATGACCGCAAGTGGTCCTTGATCATCTCTGGGGTAAAGGGACCGGCAGGAGAAAAAGTAGCTGAAACAAAACAAGCGTGTGTAGAGTTTGCACAAAATCACTTATTGGTTGAAGATGCTGCTGAGATGCGGATGACCGCCTGTCATAGGCTAAACCAGCAAAGTGACGCAGCAATATATGTGTCTTTTGTTGATCTGGAGGACAGGAACAAATGGCTGAGCGGGGCAAGAAACCTGAGACATCATGACAGTAAGGTATCATTGACGCCTGACCTACCGCCCGTAATCCGACCACTCAAAAACGAACTCATGACAGTAAGAAGAGCATTGCCACCCGACATAAAGCAAAAATCCCGCATCAAATATCTCAAGTCATATCCGTACCTGCAACTACAAATACCTGGACGTAACCCGATATACCCGAAAACTGCAAAAGAAACCATAGCTGAGCGCTTTCTTGAAATGGACACTAAAGTGACAATGTCTAATAAATGACTGTTACGACATAGTGTGAACAAACTCTTTCTCATGTTCTACAAGTAAGTAGAATTTATCATGAGTTTTTCAGTAACCCTTCAAATACATGTATATTTTTACCATGGTTGTTCTCACTCAATTTGTACTTTAACACGATGGTGTTACCCGCCACAATGTGTTTGACATCCGAACAAAACATCTTTTGTCCGGAAAGTCTTTATGGCATTTTGGGTTGCAGCCTTTTCAAACATGTCGCCCCTATTACTTAGTATTAGGTTCGTCACTTTGTCAATTTTTCTCAATTATTTCACATTAATATAATCTTACCAGCTGGACTAAAAGCATCAGATACCTCAGTGGCGTGACGAACAAATACACTTAATATTAAAATGAAAGTTAAATGTTATCATTATTATAATTGGTCTGTTAACAGTTAAGCTTCACTTACAACCCAAAATAGCGATGGGTTGATATACCTGCCTCCTTATCGTTTGTAATAATACCGACTACAACCTAGTTCATGCTGTGTCCATGCGCAAACTGTGGTCCACTCATATTCAATCATTTTTTGGCCAGAACCAGGACGTGCAATAGCACGGTAACTGCGACGTACAACTCTGTACATTTTCCTTATTGACATTATAGCTACTCTGATTTTTGAGAAACTACCGATTGATTTAACCTAGCTGGATGTCACAGTGAAAACTCATAGTTGTATAGTGCACATTAACTACGACGTATGCCCATGGACTTTTTCTATTTATATGTCGCCTGTATAGCCTTGAATTTACCTTGAATATTTACTAACTTACAAATAGAGCACGATGATATTTGTTACCGTGGTTACTCATGAGCCAGACATTACATATCTTGCAAAGTTGATAATATACGGATTGTGTTATACCGCCCAAACAGGTACTTATGATAATACTTTCAGGGATAACAGCATCTACGCATTGGTTCTTACCATGTTTATACCTCTTACAGTTCCACAAGTAAGAATATATTTCGTAATTTACATCTACTTGATGCTACATGCCCAATCTTTTCTGCTCGTTGCTCTATAGTATTATGCACAAACTTGGCTTCTTACCTCTTAAGTTTTTGACTACCGGGACGACGGGTTCAAGACCGGCATCAATATTACACTTTTTTCCATGGCCCCGGAAGTACGTAGCAATGTTCATGGACGTACTAAGCGTAAATAACTTCATGTCGGGATCAATTAGTGTAATCATGAACTCTTAAATATACTTCTTAATATGTACCATTACTTATTTATGAGTGACATATCTGTTATAACATTATATGACCCATCTCAAATTATTTCATTCTTGTATGTGTCATTATGTATATGTGAGATATATCTGCTTGATGTGATAGGGACGTACATTAATTATAATCAAGGAGCCAACAGTTGTGGGGTCCTTGTTGTAATATGGCACTTACAGGTATCACTGTGTGCACATGAGTAAAAAAAAAAAAAAAAAAAAAAAAAAAAAAAAAAAAAAAACCGTTGTTTTACTTTAAGACTTGATACATATTCCTTGAAGTACCCTTTATCCTTGAGTAATGCACGTGAACCTGTGTTAGATATTTTACGTGCTGTATATACCGGCATGGGGTTAACTCATGCTCAATACATGGGAAACATGACAACATTTATCTTTCACCCCGGGTGCATGCAGCTCCCTGGGTTCAACTTTTGTTGAAAATATTGATGATCCTTTGTTTTATATGACTCCGATGTATGAATCGCAAACAAGTTACTATCGCTTGATATAAAATCTAATCGCTTTAAGGACACTTTTGTTTAATATATTGACATAGCTGCTAAGGGGTGAACACGTATTTAATACATGAAACATTCCAGATATGCAGATTGTTTATGTGGCCATGCCGCGACACTCAACGCCAGACTGGCCGTGCATTAATGCTACCTTACCCGCTACCTCTAAGTTCTCAAGTCTGTGAGATTGTTACATATACATATCTATATATATCTAGTGATGAAGTCTTTTTGGTCTCAAGTCTATGAGATAGTTACATATATATATATGTATGTGTGTATGTGTGTATATGTATATATATATATATATATGTATATATATATATATATATATATATATATATATATATATATATATATATATATATATATATGTGTATATATATTTAGTGATGTGGTTTTTTGCTTTCCAACCACCCAGTGTGAAATGTGTACCTTTGTACATACTGCACCTTTTTTGTTTGTACTTTTACATAATTCTGATTGCTCACAGTTTCATTGTGACAACTTCACCGATTCATTTCAGTTACTTTTTGATGTTTATGAACTCAAACCTTACATCTCTTTCGTATACCATCATATGAGAACCTTGCTTCGTATAATCGACTTATTTGACACACCTGCTATATTACGGTCGTAAGTTCATCAGTCAGTGACATCTTAAAAAACTTTGGTGGCGTGAATAGGAACAATCTGAACGAATTGTTACAAAACCCTGAAGATCTTGATAATGCAATTTCAATAGTATCTGAATCACCATATGTTGACCTAACGAATGTGGCAGATTATCTTAAATCATTTAATGAACATTTCTCTGTACTAGGTATTAATATACAATGTCTCAGTGCCAAATTTGACAAACTAAAAAGTCTAATTGACGAGTTAGCTATAACTAATGTTGTATTTAGTGCAATTTGTCTTCAGGAAACCTGGCTAGAAGGCGATAACCCCGACGTATCTATGTTTGAACTCGAAAATTACACTTCTATTTCGCTGAAAGCTACATGTAGTTCACACGGAGGCCTATTAATATACCTACATAAGAACTTTCAATACAATACCCGAGACTTTTATTCCTCAACGACAAACTGGGAAGGTCAATTTATCGACATTTTCGGAGACGAACTCAAACAAAAGATTACCTTGTGTAACATTTATAGACCGCCGCGTGATAGAAATGATGATATTCAACAATTTATTAACGACTTGGCTCCTATTCTTGAAGCTCTATCACATGAGCGTTCCGATAAAATGATTTTAGGCGACTTTAATATAGATTTATTAAAAATTCACACAAGAAATAAATATTCGGAATTCCTAGACGTTATACTAAATAACGGATATGTGCCAAAATTAACCTTACCTACAAGATTTTCGGAGCGGAGAGCAACTCTGATAGATAACATTTTTTGTAATCTCTCCCACTGTAAAAAGACGTGTTTATCTGGCATAGTTTTTACCAACTTATCCGACCATCTACCATATTTCACATGCTTAGACCAAAAATTGGATCTTCATGGTCCGCCAAAATTCATCAGTATTCAGACCAAAGACGAACTATCAGTACAAAATTTCATACAGGAACTAAGCAACACCCATATCATGGGAAAACTTAACCTTGACCTCAATCAAAACCCAAATTTAAATTACGATATATTAGAAAATATCATATGTACTGCTAAGACGAAACATCTGCCAACTAAAACTGTCAAATTTAACAAACATAAGCACAAACGTTCGCCATGGATGACTAACGGTGTACTTAGATCAATTAAATATCGCGATACCCTGTATAAACAACTAAAATGCACTAATCAAGATACCGTAGAATATATTTATCTTAAATTGAACCTCAAAGCATATAACAAAATTCTTGATAAAAACATCAGAGAACTGAAGCAAAATTTCTACCATGGTCAGTTTACCCGCTTTAAAAGCGACACAAAGAAAACATGGGATGTAATCCGATCGATTCTTAATTTAAAGAAAAACAAAAGAGATTTCCCCCTCTTCTTTAAAGTTGATAACACAAAAATTACTAGTAAAGTTGAAATCGCTGAGCGTTTCAATACTTTCTTCACAAATATTGGCCCCACATTAGCTGCCAAAATCAACTCTGTCAGCCTACCACATTTCTCTACCTATCTCACTCAACAGTTCGTTGCAAATTTTTCTTTTTCTAATGTATCTGCCCAAGATATCTCAACGATTATTAATAACTTCAAACCCAAGTCAAGCGCTGGGCACGACAATCTCTCCATGAAATTACTCAAGAGTATAAATGGTATTATTTCCGATTCCTTTGCTTTGATCGTGAATCAGTCACTCAACACTGGAATATTCCCAGGTAAACTTAAGATCGCTAAAGTCCTGCCTGTCTTTAAAAAAGACGACAAATCCCTACTTAATAATTATAGACCAATATCTCTCCTTCCCGCGTTCTCTAAAATCATAGAAAAGACTGTCTATCAGCAGCTTTATTCATATTTCACTTCTCATGATCTGTTTTACAGAAGTCAACATGGTTTTAAAAAACTACATTCCACTGAGACTGCTGCTCTGGAATTTATAGACAGAATATTTAATTTACTTGACTGTGGTGAAATACCTGTGAGCGTTTTCCTCGATTTATCAAAAGCGTTTGACACGCTAGATCACAACATTCTTTTCCACAAATTGAATTACTACGGGGTCAATGGTACGGCATTGCAATGGTTTAAAAGTTATTTAAGTGACAGATCGCAATATGTTCAGTTTGATGAAATCTGTTCCAAAACATTACCCATTCATACTGGCGTACCTCAAGGCTCAATTCTTGGACCACTTTTATTCATTATCTACGTTAATGACTTATGTTTGGCTTCCCCTAAATTCGAATCCATACTTTACGCGGACGACACCACTTTAATAAACTCTCTATGTGTCTTTAACACCGATGATAAAGATAATCTCAACAGTATCTCTGATACCATAAACCATGAACTGAAAAAAGTACATGACTGGCTCTCTGCAAACAAATTATCTTTAAACGTTTCTAAGACAAAATTTATGATTTTTCATTTCCCCCAGCGAAAATTAAACTTTGAGATAAATCTCCAAATCGCAAACACTCCTATAGGGAGAACAACCGTATTTGAATTTTTAGGATTAACAATTAATGAGAATCTCAATTGGAACAGTCATATCTCTAAAATTTCAACTAAACTGTCAAAAATCACTGGCATATTAAGTAGACTTCACACTTTTCTTCCCCGTCAGCAACTGATGCAAATCTATAATTCCCTCTTCTTACCTCACATCAACTACTGTTTACTTGCTTGGGGCTTTTCATCTGATCGCATCTTTTTGCTTCAAAAACGAGCCATTCGTCTCATATGTTCTGCCAATTTCCTAGCTCACACCGAGCCTTTATTTAAAGAACTAAATATATTAAAGATTAACGATATCATGCAAGCCAGAGCTCTGAAATTCTATTTCAGATATTGCAACTCCGAGTTGCCGCAATACTTTACAAATATCTTCACCACTCAGCCTGTTGTACATCCTTACCCCACCAGATTCCGTGATGTTCCTCGTCAAGCAATTCCAGCTAGAAACTCTACTAAAAATCGTATTCGATACTATGTCCCAGATTTACTTAACAAAACGCCACCCTGTATCAAAAATAAAATTCACACGCACTCATATGATGGTTTCTCTAAATACATAAATTCGTACTTCTGTAATCAGTACTCTGAAATCTGTGTCATTCGAAATTGTTACGTATGCAACAACTGATTAATTAGATTTTTGACCATGTTTAATCTACAAAAGGTATTACTCACTAATTTTAACTTTGAGTCTTGACATTTTTTAGATGTGGTGTACTTTCAGTTTGAATAATATTAGGTGGCCCCAATGATAGCGGATTGCATGAATCCTTAATTGGAGTCATCCTGACATATAATTTTATCACTATCTGTTATGTACTTACTGTTAAACTGTAATTTTATGTTTTGTCAATAATAACATGTACAAACTGTAACTATATGTCTAATAAACTGTTTTGAATCTTGAATCTTGAATCTTGATTGGCCGGCTGACTGATTGTGGGGTGACCGAGTGAACACTAGTAACCGATTAGTTGACTCACTGCATTTCGGTGACTGAGTAAATGTTTGAAAAACAGACTGATCAATTGTGGGGTAACTGAGTGAATGATTGATTGAGCGATTGAGTAATTGTGACTCTTGTTGGCTGGTTATTCATGTGGTAATTTTCACATTTCCTGACACCTTTTTTGGCAGACTGGGAGTTTTCACCTGAATGGAGATGAGTACTTGATAGAGCCTGCTACGAGGGACCACATACGGAAAAAGAGGAGCACTGTACGTTTAAATGGAGTCCACGCAGTCAAGAAGAGAGCGGCTTCTGCTCAAGAGGCCAGAGGAGATGCAAGTAAGGCTCTTTCTCGGGAATTTTGACGGTTATTCAATGGGCTATATAAAGGCGTCACGACGTAATCAAGTTGAAGCGTATTTTCATTTTATACCGCCGTTTAGTGCTGGGGCTTTCGAGGTATCGTACTTACCTATAACGTCTTTTGACAAAAACCCCTTAGTTAGGTGGCAGCATAATATAATGGATCAAGAAACAATTTCAACTTAATATATTTTTAATACTTAGTGAACTTCAATGCTACAGCTACATACTCCTGAGCTAAAACATACTGAAAAACATTGATTAGAATGCGTTTGTATGCATATACCCACAACAGCAGCGCAGAAACATCAGTAAAAATGTTGCGATGAACCTGCACTTATAGCTGCAACAAGGAACCTATCATGATGTAAAATATGGCAAAAATGAACACATGTGTAAGGGAAGTCTCACTTGAAATTTGCTTTTCTCGCCCACTCTCGGTTCATGCATACATATCATAGAGTATGCGAAGGAAATTGATGACAGTAAGATATAATTTAATCTGTGTTATAGCAAGATGTTTTTTTAATGACTGATACGTTAGTACTATATGATTTGATTTGACTTTATTCAGGTAATCATCTTAAAATATAGATACACAGAGTAGAAAGGTAAAATATCTTTAAAATGGAGCTTAGAGTAAAAAAAAAAAAAAAGAAAAAAACAGGTGAATCATCGAAGCCTTCATAAACTACCTGGGATATAAACACGGTAAAGTCGTTAAAACTTATTTTCATTGTGGTCTGTGGTAGTCCCAAGACTGGGTGGCTCGGAAGAGTGGATTTGGATGGATTAACAAACTAATAGTATCACAGATATGCTTTTAAAATACATATAATTCAATTATAAAAGCAAAGCTTGTTGCTTTTAAATATAGTTTCTTCAGGGTTGCCTACTGGCAACACAGCGGCGCATGTTAATTGGTTACCTGACACCAAGTCATGCTTGGTCTGATCGAATCATTATACATGATACTAACTCTAATCGGTCTACTTAGAATGCCTTTGCAGAGGTCTTTGCATAACGTTGATGTACAATACCGGCTACCGCGTAGCTGGATGTTATGAAAGCTCTGTGTGTGTGTGTGTGTGTGTGTGTGTGTGTGTGTGTGTGTGTGTGTGTGTGTGTGTGTGTGCAATCCAAAAGCGTATCTCCTGCAGATACCTTACCACAGAAATATTGGCAGTTTACTGCGTGCACGCAGGTAGTTACTGTGACGAACTTTCATATCCTCTATGGCTATGCAGCCTGTACTTTGAACTGCTGTAACCGTCACACGCAGTTCAGGTTCACAGACCATTTGTTATTTCCTATGAAAAACAAGATTCGTGCCCTTCGATGAATGGAATGGAGGTCAGGGAGCACCATTGGCATTGAGAAATATATGCTCCAATCATCAAACGAAACTGCGGAGGTGCTGTTGGGTGAACCATGGAGCTACTGTAGTAGCTCCAAGGGTGAACCTTGTTATTCCTAATCCAGTAAAATGAGGCCATAACATCCCCTGTCCGTAACTGGTTTTACAGGGTCAGTCCAAAAACACCTCCCAAAGCTGTAGTATCATGGCGATGCAATGCAGTTAACGCTAGCAATTCGAATTGGGGTATATAGATGCTTCTTCTAACCGCAAGCACATACCATTGCGACTAGGTGAATGAGCATTTCTGTGAAAAGTGACACTGCTGTAAATCTAATTACCTGCTAAGCATACCGATCTGCGTTCGCAGCTTAGTCTTCCCAGGAAGCAACAAGCTTTGTGCCTGCGATTCAAGTTTTCCGTTCTGAGTTTTTTTGCACCTGATCCATTGAGTCGTACTGATCACATTGAAGGGTCGGTTACACAATAAACATATCCTGTTTGCGTAAGAAATGCTAAAAGGCACAGGACGGATTGCTTTCGTACAATGTTTGGGGCAGAAGTGCAATTGGTGAAAAAAGGCTTGATGAAATAATAATGGGCCAAATTTACAACTAAAAGAACAACAACAAAAACCAACAGACTGTAGTGTCTGGATAGGACAATATACGTTCAAAAGGTTTTAATTTAACACGGTGCCAGTTATGTTATTTTGATGATACTGAAATGATAACCACGGAATCATAAATATAACAAATAGCGTGCCAATTATTACAGGTAGACAAAACAAAAAGCGAAATGCATTCTTGTCATGACACTGTGTGTTAGTGGGTGGCATTGTTGAGAGTGCAGCCTTTGATAAAAACGTACAATGTCCCCACCATTCAGTCTGAAAGGTATATGCTGATCTTGAACAGTGAGCTATAAGTCCTTTTCCCTCATGAAGAAAAACTCTTTGCAAAGAAGAACTGTACCAAACAAGAGCCAGAGCACCTTAACTGCCATTTTACACTGCCAAGCACCATACTGGTTCAGTGAATGTACACAATAGTCTATATTTGAGTGTATCGTGACTTGGAAATCCCTTTAAAGTTGAGAGGGGGGCTGCAATAAACATGCCACGTATGGTTTATAAACTTAAAGATGCGCTTAGATAACATTATTTACAGAGAAATTTGAAACAAAACTACTTTCGGCTGAATGTTGATAAGTTACACCTGATAGACAGAGAGTGACTCCAGACAAAATTTTTATCCTGTGATGTTAACACGATTCAGCTTATTTAAAGTATGCAGGAAACTATTAACACAGTACATGATTGTGGTCGTTTGACTCATTCAATACCAGTTATAAAAGCATTGGTCACCAGATTTTATGCTCTGTATATCCCGACCCCGCCACAATTTGCCCTTGCCGATTATGAACATGGGGTGTTGAGTTTGTTAGTGTCGCAGGATAGTTCAACTGTTTATGATATATTGTTTAATTTATATGTGGGTCTTCGGACACAAGTAATTATATTGACATAGCAAGTGATTCCACTGACAGTCTTTCAGTGGACACATGTTATCAGGCCCCCAGGTCCACTAATGGCAGGCATCGTTAATTTTATTAATTAAGCAACAAAACGATGATATTTTGTGTAGGTTGACCAAGAGATGAGCTGGTGAGGTATTGTTAAGAGTGATTCATTAAAAACATACAACAATCATTCAACATTTCCTTTACATCCGCCTTTCAAATCAGCAACATGATCTACGAAAAAGCATTGATATGTCGACTGGTACACAGAACATCAACATGATAATTATGTTTATGTACCAAGACTTCTCAAGGTGATTTATGCTTATGATCATGTACTTTCATTTACGTCATTGCAACTCTTTTTACCTATACTTTATGTATCTTTCTTGTTCAGTTCTCTACCCTTATTTCGACATATACTTTCTATTTACCTCGTTATGACGGGAGTTTGATAAAATTAGCCAAGAAGAAAATATGGGTCACCATACTGGCAGAGCTCCTGGACTGAGCACTGCCCGTGCTTTCGTGAGGAGAGCTCCGCCCAGGAATGGGGCCAGTCGAGTGACTAATATTCTCCTCATGGTTGGCTTTACTTTAAACTAACAACAGCAACTGTCATTCGATTTCTCAATAAAGAATTGAGACAGACAATTAAGCACAGTTTGATTAATTTTATTAAAACTAAGTACACAGACCCATGGCGTCTTGCATTGCCGAGTATCGTACCAGGGCCTATGAATTCAAAGTGTTGTCACATGATGCGGCACATCTGCCTACATGATGCATTTAAAATAGAGAAAAACGGTGGGGACATAAGGAGATATATGTACAAGAGATATATTAGACCAACAAGAGAAATAAAGTTAGGCCTACCGATGTATATTATGAAAACAGGACCAAAGAAGTTGGCATCAGACAATATACTAATCTAATGAACCGGGGCTTTGAACATCCAGGCGGAGGTTGTTTGTTGTCACCGAGAAGGTCGCACGACGTTTAGACATGATCGTTGCACTGTGGCAATAATATTTGACCTTGGCACCGTGGTAATATGGACCTCATCCTTCATTTGGCATCTGTCACATTAATAATCCAGCCATAATTACCGGATACATTGTAGGACAATTGCTAAAGAGCGTTACAATCGTGTGTATATATTGTGCTAATAATTTGATCTGACACTTTGAAAGCAACCAACAGAGTATGCATTAATGTTTATACTATAACTGGCAATTGTTTTATTGTTTTTGTTTCAGTTGATCCGCCAGATAATTCCCACCCAATTGGCGCCCAGACGGCTGAGGTCTCTGCCCAACAGACAGGCAAACGCACATACGGTGTGGAGTTGTTGATGGTCATCGACTACTCTCTATATAACAGGTGCGCCAACTTGAAATGGTGATATTTTTTTAAATCCGCGTCCTCTTTATTCAAGTACAGCACAGATACAAGGTATGCTGTTGCTAGTGTTTTTTTTTACTATTTCGTTTATTTTTCTCTATGAAAAAGGTCTTGACATATGTCGCTGGACGGCAGTGCTAATTATATAAAAATTCCATTTCACTTTTACATTTAGAGTAAGTTTTAAGGAATGCAATCTATCTGAATTGTGTGTTGCAGTTGGTACAAACAAAGTAAAGAGACAACAGCAGAGAAGAAAAACACTGATGCCATCTCCAAGATAAAATATTACTTCACACACGTAGCGAATGGCGTAAGTTGTCCCATCGAGGTACTTCATTCTTTTGCAGCGACAACCGACGAATATCTTTAAATTTGCATCAGCGATAGAAGTTTCAGCCATCACAAAGATAACATACACACACACAAACACACACACACACACACATATATATATATATATATATATATATATATATATATATATATATATATATATATATATATATATATATATATATATATATATGTGTGTGTGTGTGTGTGTGTGTGTGAAAAACGTGATTTTGATTAAATGTTATTGTTTCCTGATAAGTATTTTTACTGTGGCCATCATACAAATCGAAATAGTACAGCTAACGTTACGATTTAGTAATATGCCGTTCGCGTGCGATACTTTAAATCTACTGACTGGCGGGGTGGCACTCATCGTTGCTAAATATTGGTCCCATAATGCAACAGTGATGGCATGTCGTCCTCACCACCAAATCGTACCTTAATTTCTACCTCAATTTGATGTGGGAAGTCGTTTTGCATGGTAGCATGAGATCTATTGCATTTATAGATGCGGCAGGCTATACATGTGGCAAACTGGCAACATCTGTGTCCCATGTTAGCATCAAATATTTGTGCAATACGCATATCATTGAGCAAATACCTAAAATACTTTTAAAGTTACCTCGCACCAATTACGTGTCTTGTTTTCTGCTACTTTGTAATTGTGTGTGCTTTCACACGATACACAAATTACATTATCATGTACATTTGTAATTTTTGTCAGATGGACCTTCGATATATGAACATAGAAGAATCAGATTTTGCCTTTTACATCAGACTGGCTGGGTTCTTCATATCTACGGTATGCCATAGTATTTTGTTACCACATATACATGTTTTATACTTCTAGAGATTCTATGCTAGGTTTTTTTGTTTCAGTTTGTAATTTCCCTTTTGCCACTCATGTGGTGAATAACACCACATGATAATATGTGAGCAATTTGATGTCAAGCAAACATACATGGTTTTTCAGTCTGCGGTTTCTCTGGTAGCATATCGATTTTTGTTTCTGTTGATTAAACCTATAAGTTTTTCGTTGTAACAGACAGCATTACTTTCTTTGGGCCCGGGATATATACATTTCTATGGGAAATTTCTTTTATTCCTTAGAACAGGTACATGTAAAGTGCATTTAAAAATATGAAACAAAAAGATTTTTGAAACTGTTAATGTTTAGAAATGTAGTCATATGTGTCAATTGAACCCTTTTGATACTACAATGTCCACCATTGAGTTTGAAATTAATTGCAGAGTTCACAGACATCTCCGTTTACGGAAAACTCGCAGCTGAAGACAATGGCTACACCGCGCCCATTTGCAGATGCGGAGAAAGTGCTGGACAAGTTCCAGGAGTGGACTGCAGAGAAAGTGTCCAGCTTACCCACGTTTGACCACGCGATGCTCTTCACAAGGTGGGTTTGAAGAAAGGCGATCGTTTGATTAATACATGTATGAAGTAATGAGTATATTTCGTTGACATCCTAAGTGTAATTAAGAAGCTTCATTAACCTTTCAGTCAGGACACATGCATCTGGCGCTTCAACCTTATCATGTCATTAAGACTCGCATACACATATTAAATATATTATCGTAATTTTGCACTCTTGTATGGAGCAAAAATTTGAAGTAAGATCGCACCGTTGTGCCGCCCAAAAGGGCATGTTTTTACTGAATATATTTACGTTGCATTGTAAGATTGATCGTTTTAAAGGATGAGAAGTAATACACATGGGCAAGTTCGGAGGCCTGTTTCCCTTGTGAGTTTAAAATTTTCATACCAATTGTTGGCTTTTCACAATCTGAGCATTAAATCTGCGTTGAAACGAATGCTTTACATGTAGAGGTGACCGGCATATGTTTTACACCCATTCATATGGCCGTATTTGTACATTTACTGCATTCCATGTAAAAAAAAAAAAAACAACGTTATTTGTTGAATTTCAAAACAGCATAATGAATTTAGTAATTTTGGCATAGAACAACACACTATGTGATCAATGACTCTCACTGGCACAGGTATGACTTGTGGAGGGGCTACAAGTCTGGCCAGAGAGACAAAGGAGTCGCTGGTATGTATCCAATTTATATTAAATACTACATTAGCGCCATGCCAAAAACCAATATTAAAATGTCTTGGAAAGTTTATGAAATCCGAACGACAAACAGGAACGAACTTATACGTAAAGTACATATTTTGATAACAAAGACATCATTCTTAATTTCATAAATGTGATGGGGCTAAGGGACGCTGTAAGCATGGTAAGAATCATAAGCATTACTGCTATCTGTACTACCACTTCAACTACCACTACTGCTACTACTGGTGCTACTACTACTACTACTACTACTACTACTTCTACTATTACTATTACTGCTGCACACATGTATATCGATATAAATCAGTGTGAATTAAGCTCCAATAGAGCCCGTTGTGTTATCAGGTCTGGCCACCATAAGAGGTATATGTACTCCAAACAAGGTGTCTATTGTGGAAGATGTCGGGGGCTTCAGGAGTGTTGCTACAGCTGCACATGAACTTGGGCATAGGTAATTGTTGTGTAGGATTTAGCTACCTTCAGTTAAATGAAGCTACGCTATTGCATGTTGTTTTGTGTGGAGAAAAAAATAAAGACAATGTTTCCATGCAGATTAAAAAAGTAGATGATTATTTTCATTTTGTTTTCGATTTTATGACATTGTAAAGTTTACTATCCCTTGAAAGTATTGGAAACGAAATTTATCTTTCCCTAGGAACTTATTCACCAGTTTTCTTCAATTTAAAAGTCCATATAGCACGTCCAATTGATGAAGATCACAACTAAATATACATGTGGCACTTTAATTTTCTTTCATTCAATACCAGAGCAATACAATCCTCCCAAACACACAGAAACTTCAGTTATATATCATTTGTATTGTAGCTTGGGCGCAAAGCATGATGGGAATGGAAATCCATGCAAAACTAACGACCAATACATCATGGCGGCCATTACCGGATTAGCAACTGACAAAAATCACTTGAATGCCTTCAAGTTCTCAACGTGTACCATATCTGCTTTTCGATCTCACCTTGTCACATTGAACAGGTACATTCATAATATCTGATGGATACCATATAAATACATTACAAAAGAAGCTGCAATGTATCCTTCTTTTTCCCAGGCTGATCGAAGTACATGTAAACTTGCTTTGAACTCCGGAAATATCTTTAGTTTCTAGGACTCTTCAGTCAGAAGTAGGCGCCATTCCTTTTGCTTGTTCGTACACATATGTAGTCTTTTCTAGTTCTTCTATATTTGCATTCATTTATAATATTTCATGCTGGAACAACAATGCGGTGATATATCAATTATTGACACAGAGACGGCAATTGTTTGAATAACCTGGCTCAACACGGAGACAAAACAGCCTTTGATGCTCACATTCGCCAACTTCCAGGACAACTGTATCCACCACATGAACAATGCCGCCAAATATACGGACCCAACTCATACTACTGTGGTGTAAGTCATCTGTCGCCTTATTTATCAGTTCAGGCAGATCTTTGTGTTCCTAGCATCCATTCATGGATTATTGTACACCGCTTATGGTCAGTTGTATCAAAACATCACAATTAGACCTTGCAAACTGTTTTCCCTGAAACATTTCTGAAACTTGTCAACTTTCAAGTATTCACTAAAGTGCGTTTTTTTCTGAAATATCAATGTATACTCGATCACCTTATAGCATAATAGGTCAGTTACATTAAAGATAGCATCAACTCGTGCGCAGTTATAAGAACGGTAAAGCCACGCAGTGATTTATTCGTGCTGTATAGGTTATAATGTGTGCTTAACATTATTATTATTATTATTATTATTATTATTATTATTATTATTATTATTATTATTATTATTATTATTATTATTATTATCGTTATTGTTATTATTATCATCATCATCATCATCATCATCATCATCATCATCATCATCATCATCATCATCATTATTATTATTATTATTATTATTATTATTATTATTATTATTATTATTATTATTATTATTATTATCCTCTACAGGGTCCGACGCAAGACAAAAAAATATGCCAAGAGCTGTACTGTTATGATTCCACTCGCACAGGCTGCTACAAAGAGAACGACATGCGCGCAGCCAGGGGAACAACGTGTGGAAACAAGAAGGCAAGTCAGTCTCAAGTTGTTGCAGCCTTCTGAGCGCACTCCGTCGTCTGACGCTGCGACAATGTGTTTACACCAATAATCATCTAAGTGTCAAACTTTTACTTGCAACCGACGTGGACAATGGTTATCTAACCTCCCTTCTTCCCGCCTCCATGTCAAGTAAATAGTTTTAGCATGGACAAGTCCCATGACCATGACCCCTATTAAAGGTATTGTGGTCATGACTCTTAATTATTTTCGGCGTGACTTTAAGCTTATTTTCAGGAATATCATAGTCATGAATCACTAAATCGGAATGGTACATGTTGATCACTTTATAAATATGTGACAAAAACAATCTTAATGCTCAACATTGTTAAGGCATATCTGCTTCATTTGAGCCTCGTCTCACAAAGTTGTAGGTGATGAACCCATGAAGGATCCACGTCATCTGTGCCAGCAATTATGGCCAAAACACCTTTTATTGAATACAACGTTGACAAGCTTCGGCTTCACCCCATGTGAAGATATCTAAAGTATCATACTGTTCCAATTTTGAATGTTGTGGGAAAATACAGTCTTCATAAAGTTATTAGATTTTTGACAAAACATTGTCTATTTCACTGCTAATAACTGTTACCGTATTTTACAGTGGTGTATACAAGGTGTATGTACCTATGACATCCAAGCGACGACAGCGTCCGGTAAGTTGTACTACGTACAAATAGTGTTACTTAATGTTTGGATGTTCCGCAATACCCTATGTTGGACAATTTTTATATGTCATATTGCTTGCTTCATTCCAAAGTTGAATGAGTCAAAGTGACCCAAATTACTAGCGGCAGCACTGTCAAACGGGATCACTTAGCATCTCCTTTCAGACATGGCAGGAAGAGTCAGATCACCTATGTTTACAAGGGACGTCCTGTGGCTATTCATATGTTCTAAGCATACCTCGTGGAGCTTTTGAAAGACTAGACTTGCACAAGTCCCTGGTGCATGTCCCTATTTTCCCATCCCGCGGTCCCACCCAGAAGTGCGATACATTTTCCCCTCCACAAAGTTAACTGAATAATATTATGCCAACTACACGGTGTTATTAAGTAGGTCCTATTATTATTATTTTTTTAACTGGTCGACACTGCCGCCGTGTCGGTTTCAACAGTAGCAGCTATTGAGTCCTGGTCAGTTCTAATCCCATTATCATTGCGAGTGGAAATTGGCCTTGGATGAATGCATGGCTAGTCACTGGCCACTCAAGCAAGACAAAGCGGACCGTCTCCCTCCGGCTGCCGACACCAGGGACTTGTCAAACTTGCACAAGCCCACTCTGGACTACCATCAATTCGGTGGGAGTGACGTCACAACATCCGGGGTTTCGCGGGATCTTGGAAGTCAAATCAGTGCCACAACTTTTTTATTTTTGCATTAATGCAATCTGATCCACGTCATGATTTAAGTTTTGTTGAGTAAGACCTCTACATTTGTATGTGGTTCTTTTGTCAATTTAAACAAAAACTCTTGCCCTACACCCTAACAAAGGAAATATATCGATCTCAATCACGATTTTGATCAAAGGGGTCAAACCTGTGTGAATACTATTGCATGGGTACCGGTCCGCGCATTTTTTGGGGTTAGCGTCACGAACGATTGTTCCTCTGTTATTTTTTTCTAAAGATCGGTTGCGTGTTATATTCAATTATAATGGTAGAGCTTGTTGCTGCAGTAAATAGTCCATAAACACACTTTATAGCAGTTACTGACAAACTGTCAGCATGATAAACACGCGGCAGTGGTAATTTCACCCGAGCCATGTTTCCCTTCGGCTAGCGTATTTTACTCTCTTTCCGTGAAAAAATTGGACCCTCTGCTCTATTGTACGCAAGGACTGGTACAGTGCTAGTATATGTTATCATTCCGATCAATTTACAGCGTTAAATTTTGTTTCTTGCTTTAATAAATTGTTTGAAATAGAAGCACTGAAAAGCAGTTTTGAAGGGGTTCCCGCTAAAATACTTTTGTTTCAGATAATGGGAGAGCTTGTTGTTAAAATAGACAAGGTTCTAAGCATTTTAACGATATAAACAACATGGCGCGGAGACAAAACAAATCGAGATTGAGACGATGAAATCACCCTATTTTTGCGCAGTTTTGCAAACTTACATCATTCAAATTGTCACAAGCAACGACCCGGTCATTGATTTAAATCATCGTAGAAGGAAAATATTCATTTTAACGCCGCTCGAAATAGCCATTGGCAAGAACTGACGTTTCTCTGCAATAGAATGTGCACGCTTGCATGTAAATAAACAACAGTCAACGCAAGGAATTTGAGACGGCCTTGAATCTGTCACGTGCTTGACTGCTCATGAATAATTCATAGCAGCGACAAGCCGGCAAGTTTGACAAGTCTCACTGGCCGCCCTTTGCCTGACGCGGTGCACTGCAATTAGACAATCCTTAATCCTTCATTACACAGTAGCTCAATTAACAGCTTCTGAAGAGGAGTGCGTTATGACCGCTCGCTTGTCTGTGTGATAAGAAACACAGTGCAGACCGCCCGGCGCTAATCATCTGGAGTCAATGTTATCTGGTTATATACACGTTCCACGCCAATCAGCTAGGTAAAGCTACGACGTGTGTTTACTTAAAATTTAATTTGGCAATGAATTTGATTTTAAATAGAATACGGAGGACAGTCCAGTGAGACTTGAGCAAGTCTATTGAAAGACCTGAATGGTACATGGTGGCAGGACATCCAAAATGGTCACACGCGAATTTGGATCACATTTGGCTGTTATGTGCTGACACGAAAGCTATATGTTTACGAATTACGTGCCATTGGAAAATCAAGATTTTTTTTCTTGTACCTTACTGAATACGGGGACATATACTGATAAAGTGCTGTTCAGTGACATATAGAAAACACTAATTTTGAAATATTTACGCCGCGTAAAAGCAGTTGAAAAAACAAACAATCATTGTGTGAGCATCCGTGTTAACATGTTTGCTCTCATGAACAATATTATGCCAAAGACAATCTGCTTACCTCTTCATGTTGTCTGTTACATAATAACGCTAAATTCAATATATATATATATATGTGTGTTTGTGTGTGTGTATGTGTGTGTGTTGTGCGTGTGTGTGTTGTGTGTGTGTGTGTGTGTGTGTGTGTGTGTGTGTGTGTATGTGTGTAAATAAAAAGGTTATAAACCAGAAAGCTGTTTTGGTTTCAGATACTTGTTTCCATGGGGACTATTTAGGAACTTTCTCCGACGGGAAAACCTGCAAGTCGATCGGCGAGTCGTACCAGCATTACTGTTACACAGAGTTCTATAAACAGCGATGCTGTGCTACATGTGGAAAACTCTACAATGGCAATAATAAAGGTACAGAGTAGTAAATTCTTACGAGTCTTTTCATCAGGATTAAACTACCTAAAGTTTCAAAACATCGTTACTTAAGACAACTTCCAAACAGAAATTTCAAATATTTTGATAATGAAAATTATATGTCATTGATAGGCCACTTGACGTTTCTGGCATGACAAATTATGACCACATTACAGTGTAAGATGTGACGAAACTGATTTGGCCAATTCCAAGGCTGAGACAATAGCATTCCTGGTGTACTTTGGTGCTACACTTATGATTTATCTGCAACCGCCTACTTAGACACGGCACGCTCGTACTTGACAGAGAGGTGTTTGCAATAGCAATTTGAATGGGGAATCGTTAAAATAATTTACATGAATATGAACATTATCATAACTTGATATCAGAAGATCAATTAATATTCAGTAACAGATGACCACATTTGGGGCAGCTTATAGTGTTGTTTTGCCGGGTGGAATTGCAAATGGCGACAGCTATTGGTGCAGCCAACTATATTCATTCTCCAAAAACAAGGCTAGAACGTGTAAATGTGTATATGGATGTGTCTGTGTGTGGTGCATGTAAGCCGATGTCCTCATTCTATAGCCCCAAAAGCTCAGCAACGCGGTCTGCATACAATTTTTGTAAGTGTTGAGTACAATGGAAATACACTGTTGTATTTGTGTCTTTTCGTCCAGAACCACTTCCTGGTAGTCATCACCCTATTCCGTAGTCCAAGCTCCATACACTCCATAAGCTAACCTGCCTCTGTCTAACGTCTATACATAAGGAAGTATTTTTGCCACGTTATTCTTTAGAATTTTGATATAGGCTGTATTAGCCCAAATAAACTTAATGGTCTTCAGCAGATAACTACTCAGAACATGTTTCGGCGCCTGTACCCGTACATGTCTCTCTGAGTAGCGGCTCCTTGTCTAAGTTTAATGTTCATCAAAAACAACCCACATTATAATAAATAAATATGAACGTGGCAAATGATGAATTAGCTAAATCAGAGCTTCAATATGAGTACAGAATACCAATCAAACCAAACATAATTGCTAAATAGTATAGAACAAGTTTAGATAAGAATAACGTGACTTATCCTTGAACTAGTATGTACCCTTTCTAGCTGGATAGGACACAAAAACCACTTGCTAGTGTATAACTGAGGTAGAAACAAACTGGGGTTATACATTCAAGTGATTATAAAATATACAGTTACAGCTAGACACCTGTATAAACCTGGGGAATACCTACCAAGTACGGTACTGTAAAAATGAACATTCTTTACCAGGAATATAAAACAAACTCCGTGCTGACACGTACTCCTCACTATGAAAGTCTCCAAGACATCAAGCTCTATTTCGTTGCATACTCTTAGTTTATGTTTCAAAAGAATGACTCAAGTTTGTGACAATTTAGTAAATACTGTCAATTTTTGGCCAAGTGCTCAGGACAGCCTATGACTGACTCCCGGCCCTGGTGTGGGACAGCCGAATTGAGTAATATATATATATATATATATATATATATATAGAGAGAGAGAGAGAGAGAGAGAGAGAGAGAGAGAGAGAGAGAGAGAGAGAGAGAGAGAGAGAGAGAGAGTAACTATACACTTACATATTAGCCTAAAATGTCAGACAGGTGAATTTTAAAATATAACGATGCTAAAAGGTAAAATGAGTAGAAAAACAGACAAATCTGAAATCTTTAAAATTATTGAAACCAATTTTCTAACGATCCCTGGATATTTACAGCAAAATTTGTAGAAGTATTTGATGAAAAATACATGCTTGAATCCTCTTGATTCATGTTTGTTGAAAATAAATTTGGTTTTGGGTGTAAAGTACAGTGAGGGGTAAAGATGAAATATTTATAGATTAAAACGAAACATTTTACGACGTTCGATACCTTCTGGTCAGAGCCAGCGCTCGACGCATCCATATTAAATTATACTTAGTAGGTGTACTTCAATTAGACCTGTTGAATAACCTTGGTGTTTTACATGAAGAATCTAATGCAATCAATGTTTATGGGACGTCCATTGATTATTACATAAACGTATGGTTCTGGAATAATCTTGGAACATGCTCGGACAACGTATATTCTGTAAGCGATTATTGCGAATACCAGTATATACCACGTATGCATAATGTAGTGTAAGGTGTGGCCATGAGTATATTATGTACATGGTATGTGGGTTTTGGGATAGAGTGTATACATAGCATACGTTTGCTTCTAGGAAACTGATAATAAATGGAAGCTGCAGTGGAGAGATCAGGGACTGTAAAGTGTGCATGGAAGGTGCTGAATTTTTTTTGTATTGTGCGCATGTATGTTATATTGGAAGAGAAATGTTGATGCTTTGACAAGTCTGAAATCTCTTTGCTGTCATTGTTGGGTTAGGAATTAATGAATATGGATCATGGTTTTCTGTAATATAGGCTGTTAATATAGGGAATATGCTGTGTGTAGATCTCCTATCTTCTGTATTAAGGGAACATGCTGCGTGCATGGTACATTGCATGCTGTAAGCTGTAAATAAGGTACCGTTTACATGGAATTGTATGCGAGATTGCCTGTATTACAAGTTGGGTGCTCGATGTGAATATGCATGATGAATGTACTGTATGTATATACTTGTAGTATGTTGTTCCATGGACCTATAATACGATCTAAGTACCTCAGTAGTTATACCTACCTATGAGCAGAAGAAACACACTTAGTGCACGATATATTTCTTAGACTGTAGGTATGGGGGGATATGATGTGCATATTTTATGTTGTAGGCTGTGAATACGGGGACAAACAGGAATGGTGCAAGACTTTGTCTACGAGGAACTGCTATTATAATCTAGAGCAGTGTTGTTCATCCTGTCCACGCAAAAGTACGGGGATTAAAGGTCAGTTGAAAGACCAAACTGGCACGAACCTCCCCGTAGTCCTGAAAAAAAGTATAAATTTACTGACTTTGTATAGCCAGCTAAATCACGTATTCTACCACGCGCAACTAGGGATTTTGATTCTTTGGGTAATTTGTTAAGAGACACACATCCATGCCAACCTCTAACACAGATGTCAATATTTCTTTTTAAAATTTGTGTAAATACCCCCTACTACTACTACTACTACTACTACTACTACTACTACTACTACTACTACTACTACTACTACTACTACTATTACTGATAATGATAATAGTGTGGGGGGAACAAACATGGGTTGTTTAACGAAATTGTTTTGTACCAAAGGTCGCCCCAAATCATTAATGTAACATGTTATAGTCATGACTGTTAGAGGTAATGTCAGTTTTGTTTCTGCACAACTCGAAAACGTGTATATTTCGAAGGTCTTGGGAGAGAAAAGACTACATTTTTCTCAATGAAAGTCAGTGTAAACAGAGACAAACTAATCAATTTTCAGTGGTACAGAACTTTTTCATTATGACATAGAAAAGCAACAGTGCATTTTATACCATTTAGCACAACGTATCCCCTAGAAAAATTCACTTAAGTCGGAAGTTGTAAAGGGAGAAATTGAAGGGCATTTTATGACGTAATGTTCAGTGTATGTCATGGGACAAAGTAATTACAAGGCTTCAAAATTTTGGTAGTAGCAACGTTACTGTCTATTTGTCAGAAAAATGAGTTTTAATAATAAAAAAAATTCGATGTTTGCAAAGAGACGTCACGTCATAATATTTAGCCCTTTGAACTGCACGCATTCTGTTATTCCAGACGCACTACCCAGCCTACTGCACATTGTACTCACGACGGCTCTAGGGGGCATTCTATGCTGACTACGGCTATATCTTCATATTCTTTTCACAACTGCATTGTCAGGCCCATCTGCACGGTTTCTCTAGCACCTTAAACTTATGCTTCATGTAACTCAATTCTAAAACTTCTTCATTGCCTCGAATATTTCAGCTCTCAATACTGTTTTTCCTATTTTTCTGTCTCTTTTTCCATCCGTCTTTTCTTTAATACGTAGATTCTGCAATGGCTATAAATTAACGCATGTATATAATGTACATATATCTTTTATATATTTATTTGTAAAACAAAGTTCTACATAAACACTGCCGAGTGTTGTATTTTTCATATCCAATAAACGTTTATCCACTTACCCACTTGCATGTGTTTTTGACGTTACTGCAATGATGTGTGTACCTGTATGTAGTGTTTTAGCCGTTATGTGTCTTCTGTCAAGAAATATTCGGAAATAAAGGACTGGTGACGTTTAACCAACATGTCGTTAATAAGTAATCCTTTTTACTCACGTACATATATAACTTGCAGCAAATTGGATGATGTTGCCTCAAAATATCATTGGTGTACTAGTGTAGCTGTGCCAGCTATCCGTTTTTCTACTGCGTCCAAATGAGCTTCGCCACTTGTATTACTTTAATATAACCCTGATATGTGTTCATTGTTATCATCGGTTAACATTTGTAATAAGGGGGGGGGGGCAACTCTTCGAATTTCTTCGACTCGAAAATACCCAGATGGGTGCACAGAAGTGCATAGAGTGGCAGCTTTAAACAATCTCATGCTGACCTCCAAGTGACAATGCCCCCGTCTCTCGACACAGGCAGCCAGAGGTCAAACTTCCCAGCTTGTTCCATTAATATATCTGTTCACCCTTGGTGTAGTAAGACACTACTTGTTTACACACTGCCATCACAAAAAACGGTGTCATCGTTATCATTATCATGGTCGTCATGTAATTTTGAGAAATCTGTTTTTAGTGGGTACCAGAAGGGCTCCTCTGATATGCTGGTAAATTGAAGGCCGCCAAAGGGGGGGGGGGGGGGAGGCAGTCAGCTGGATATGTGATCGTTTCAAATGTGTAGAATCTGAAAACTGTTTGCCATAAGTATACATGATACAGTATGGTGAAAGAGATAATGTATTATATACCTGGGTGAGGATATTTTTGATGGGTGTGTGTTTGTACTGTTAGGGTGTGAGTACGGAGACAAGGCAGACTGGTGCTCTACTCTGAAGGCTGAAGATTGCTACGCCAACAACAAAACATGCTGCCAATACTGCAAAAAGTTCGAGACCAACCAACCAGGTGACCTGTCTATTCAATGCATGCCACATTTATCAGCAAAAGCACATGGAATTGCCAACTTAAACCCAATTCATATGGCTTATATACATTAAAGCTGTTGTGTCTGTAATTAAAAGTTTGGTTTAATTTATCTCTGTCACTAAGAGCAAAAACAGTTTTTTTCTCATTTAATTTCCTTGCAGGCGACTGGTTTTACTTCCCAAAACTGTTCTGAATATACTCCTAGAATCTCAAGGACAATATGAAAAATATTGATTTATATTGGGTAATAATGCGCTTGTTTTAGCTTTCAAGGCCGCGAAGTGAAAATGTGAAACTCTGCAATGATTCAACATGTTTCATGTAATCAGATTCCAGAGAGAGCTACGTACTGTGTGCAAATTATACCTCATGGCTTAAAATGCCTTTCAAATGAAGGTCATACCATGGGCACATAGTATCATAGTAAATTGCTTTTCACCTTCACTTAAGTTCGACAAATCAAAATTTCACGGATTACTAAGCCAAGAAAAACAAGTTTTGACATCTGGCAAAATGTTGTGATCGCAACTGTAAGAAATGACACTCTATCCATAATTGCACTGCATTTTTGTAACACGTCACGAATGCAAGGCCACTGACAAACAACAATACTGTATGTTTAGTTTGAAAATTGCAACTTCTAACTTAATGGGACATTTTGTCACAGACGACATTTCAATGGTATTTCTTAAACGTCTGGTAATTTATCAATGCCTTATGCTTGCCACGTTAAACGAAAAGCCACTAAAATGCTATGCTGCTGTAGTTCATGAAAGTTTGGCGCTTTTAATTTCGCGCTACCAATCAATGCGCGGAAACACCGAAAAATAACAAGTAAATCAGGACATACTCACTCGCTATAAGAAAGTTTAGAATAGCCTAGTTTTATTTTACCTATGAAAATAGTCTCGTTTCTGTAAGCCACCCAAACAGGCAAACTATGCCTGCGACACTCTGGCAAATAAAGTGCAGGAAAGTTGGCATTGTTCTCGTCGCATTTTGATTTTGTTGTCTTCATGGGTGCCCAAAATCAATATGTACATTTTTTTTTCAAATTAAGATAAATCCTGGTTCCGCGAAATAAAAGCTTTGCGCAAATTTTTGGCGCTACAATATTTGTTAATTCCATTTCAAAGAAAACTGCTTTTGCTCTTGTGATAGGAAAGAAATTACCGGAAATCACTAATTACCAAAGGTTTGGCGTTATATCAGATCTTTGGCAAAGCAATGAAGTGTACTGATGCGTCCTCATTTTAACCATTGATGACACCATATGTGAAAATCCATTGACGCTTGATGTATCAGTTTTGTAATTTCTTCAGTGGCCTGTCAAATGTGGAATTTACTTGGGCATTTCAAACGTTAACAAAATATTACGCAATTCAAAGATGTTAACATACAAATTTCACAATTGAACAAGGGTTTCTTGACATTGGAATAAATGTCAGTGCTATAAGGTACGCGTGTGTTGATAGGATGTGAATACGGTGACCGGGCAAACTGGTGTGCTACCCTAAAGGCAAATGAATGTTACAACAACAACAAGACCTGCTGTCAGCGCTGTACCAAGTTCCGTACCAACGTGCCAGGTAGAACCTTCTCTGAATACATTCCTATACAGAGTAGACCCATTCTTCATGTTCACACTTACTAAGAATACACATTTGGTAGCTTTACATATTCTTCATATATGTGTATATATATATATATATATATATATATATATATATATATATATATATATATATATATATATATATATATATATATATATATATATATATATGCGTGTGTGTGTGGGCACGTAAATACGTGCATACATATATATTGTATATATATATATATGTATATATATATATGTGTGTGTGTGTGTGTGTGTGTGTGGACAGCAATGTGTGTGGGTACGTAAATACGTGCATACGTATATATTGTGTATATATATAATATATATATATATATATATATATATATATATATATATATATATAATGAATGTAATATTCAAAGCAGATTAGTAAACAGTGAATCTGATAGTGAGTGACATGTTTATAACAAGGAATACAACGAGGCATAAATTTTACTTTCATTACATATATACATCAACCAGATCTACGACCATGCTTGTTGTATAGTATATACCATGTAATACATATTTTATATCAATATCGTGATGCATGTATCTTCCCACATTTGATGGGCCCACCCGTTTCAAAGTAGATTTATTCTGCCCATTATTTTATTTCACAGGATTCATACGTTATCAGGTTAAAAATTACCCTTTATTTGATATTTGTGTATAAGATACTAAAAACATTGAAGTTTCATGACTTGTGTAACATTCAAATTATCTGAAATGTAAATGCAAAGAGTGACTTAATGGAAGGGGGATTCGACTCTCCGCCTTTGTTGTTCTGCGTGGTTACTTGTTAGCATTATTTGAACCTCTACACGCTTGTGTTGTCTGAATAAGAGCGCAGCAAGTCAGCTGTGATCGGCAGTCTTCCCATGTGTCTCCAGCCGTACCCATTTAGCAGTGAGCTGCCAATCACAATTCCCTTTAAACATTATGCCAGCGGGGAAGCTGCACCCAAATACGTGGATGACAGGCAGCGAAACAGGGTCCAGAGACGTCACTTTTGACCCCCAAAACATCTGAAAGCGCAAAAGTCTTTCAAGTTTGAAATAAAATACTAGTCAGAATGCTCCACTGGTAGAGGGTGCCCTGGATTAGCAAAGTCTCACATGAAACAGAGGGCACGCCAACATGCAAACCTCACTGAAGGCGGCATACTCTTTGACGGCCCTTTTCTCGACATGAACAAATGGACCACATAAAGACATTTGGAATCACAACAACTTACTTAGTTTTGTTCATAAAGATTAGAAATTTGTCACATTCTCATTGTTTAATCTCAAATGAAAAAAAAAAAAATAAGGGCAACTATTCAAATACAGGACCTTCAATGTTTGAGTGGGTTGTCATCCGAGTTTTCAAAGGTCCTCCATGAAGAACGACGACAAAAAAGCTGTGACCGTTTTCGTTCCTAATAAGCATATTTACTCAGTATTTCTAATGCATTTTTTTACAAATCGAGCCACAAATAAAGAACAAGTGACTTTTGTGTGAAGTTCAGAAAATCAACTTTGCATTATTGCTGTATAAACACATAAAATCCTGCACGTGGTTGACAGTAAAAAAACGGGATTCTAAGCTAGTTAGCTTTCGGAAAATATATACTTTGTAGCGCTAATCTAATGATAATCTTTTTCATAGCTGGACAATGTGTGAATCCCAGTCATAACGTATCATACATCCTTGAATTGAGACGACAGAGAGGATACTTCTCAGTTTATGCATAACACTGTTCAAATGGAAAGCAAATTTGAAATTTAAATTGGCATCAATTAGAAGCTTTGTTTGATTGCTGAAGCTAAGTTATATTTAAAAACCTAGTGTTATTTTGTGTTGTTGATGTGTATAAAACTGCTCGAAGTCACAACTTTGTTGCATGATAATGCCTTTTTTATTTTAGCTTTGTTGCTCAGCTTACCAACTAAAGCTTAAGAAAGACATGCTTTATATCTACCATGTGCTGCATTTCGTAATATTCAAATATTTACTCCCATTATCTTTCGTTGCAAACTTGGAATTTTATATGTGCATACATGTGTGATGCAACAAATTAATAATCCTGCCCAAACCATGCTCATGTTTGTTTTGCGGAGCTGTCAGGCAGGATTCCCTTCGCGCAAAATCTTATCAAAATTTGAAATTTCGTAGACAGGTACGCCAGTTAAAACATAACCATGTATTTGAAAGTGTGCTAATATTCATCTTGGTGCTTGTGCGGTCAATATCGAGTTATTAGTCACTTTTAATCCTTACTGTCGGATGACCGACCTGGCGGTTCTTGTACCCATCTCAGTTGACACAACATTGCTAATAATACCAGAATTGTGTTTTCCTCTCACGATGGTTTGATCGTGTTTTCAGGTTGTGAGTATGGGAACCAGTATACTAACTGCGAGAAGCATCACTGTGCCTTTTCAAACAACCACCAGGGGTGCTGCAAGACCTGTGCCACCGAGGGAGGATTCACAACCCCTAAGGCTACCACAACAACAACAACAACAACAACAACTACTGGGGCAAGGAAAACTACCACAACAAGGACCTCCACTACTACTAAAGGTACCACTACTATAACTACCACACGCCCTACCACAACAAAAGCTACGACTACAACATCGAAATCCACAACTACCACACGCCCCACCACCACCAAAACCACGACAACAATGATAACCACAACTACCACACGCCCCACAACCACCAAAACCACGACAACAACGAAAGCCTCGACTACCACACACCCTACCACCAGCAAAACCATTACACCAACGATAACCACAACTACCACACGCCCCACAACCACCAAAACCACGACAACAACGAAAGCCACAACCACCACACGCCCAACCACCAGCAAAACCACTTCAACGGCGAGAGCCAAAACCACCACACACCCCACCATTATCGAGTCAAGAAAATCTACCATGCCTGTGAAAACAATTACCACGACCAGAAACATTCACTCTAGCACAAGAATCTCCACTGTTGGTTCTTCTTCTGCAGGTATCACGGGAAAGCCGACAGAGCCAACAGCAAGAAAAGCCAGTCCAACCGCACGCCCTTCTGCTTCCACAACAACCAGACTAGCCATATCTGCAGCGAAGTCACCGTACATATCTCCTGCAACTTTGGTTGTTTTAATTATTTCTGTTATTTTGGAGCGCCTGTAAAACAGTTGCATCATTTATGATAATAACACATGAAATTCACTTAGATTATGCTGCCTAAAGATATCATAAAGATACCCTTCAGTGAAAGTTACAACAGGTCGTCCTGTGGTAATCTGTCGTCCAATTTCTGTGTCAGCAATTTTGCTCTTAAAGAGTCACTGTTGGTCTGTACAGATGACTGTAAATGTATCCCTTCTCCATCTCCAGGTAGTTCCTCATTGACGTTTGGTTCACAGTATTCATATAGATAGCTTACTATGCATGAAGTCGCTGTAACTTTACAGTTAAATTTGCACTAACCACTGCAATGTTAAATAATTACTCTATTTTGACATCAATGGGAGCGCAATTCAAAAGTGGTGCAATAAGTTTTTTTCGATGCTTTTCACAGAAGCTTCAGCTTCAAATATTCTGTGCCGGTTGTAAGAACCAGAATTTCCTGGTGCCATGCTTTAGACTGCCTTGCACACTCTTTGTACATGTGCTTGTAAAGTTCAGTATGATTGGATTTACAAAGAAATTAGGCAAATATTACTGTACACACTGTTCATTGTCATAATCGTTTCTCGTTGAGGACATTGTTTAAAGCATCTGTTGCTATATGGTTATTATTGTTGAACAAAAAGAATAGCTTTTTTCTGACGTTAAAATTGCTAATTAAAACGACATTTTTTCAGAGATTGATAAGATGCAGTTGGTACTGATGGTGGTAGGATGAACAACAAAAATACATGTATTTTTTAATAATGATAAACGGAGTATAAAAGGGTTTGGGGTAAATTATGAAACATGTTGGTGCATATAGATAAATCTAAGCTGTTATAATAAATATCTGAAAAAAAAAATTCATAAATGTGTACCAATTAAACTGGTATTCACATGTGGCAGTGGCATCATTGCCACTTTCATTGTGACGTCAAATTGAAGGCTGGTTCCTGCACTCACGAGTACACAACACCGTATTAGCAGCTGGTTTCTGCTAATTGTCGTATTTTCTACCGCACGAGGCTTATGAATTTACACTGTGCCATTTTAGTGACCTGCGCAAGGTCATTTCATGAAAGCAATTGGGTTTTACGTTATTATTGCGAGTGCATACAAGCGGGCGTTTACATTTTGTACAATCTCACTTACAGTCACTCAAAAGAGGCAGGACCTCTGTGCTGTGCACACAATACAAGAATAAATGTACATTTTTTTACACTTTTTTTAATAGTAGGCTGGTACCTACTGCTTGTATTTATCAAGTATTCCCGAAAGCAGGTCTTTCATATCATCTAATTAGTATTTGTTAATATTATGGTGATGTTTTCACATTCGTATGTGCGGTCTACAAAAATTCTTGTTACCCTTCGGCCTATCAATAACAGAGAAAAATGGAACACAATCCTGCAGCTGTATGAATCAGAACTCCTATCGATTTTTATGGGTTCATGTTTTACATCAATCTCTTAAATGGAAATGGATGACCAGGAGCAACTGAATCAGCAAAATTTATGCTGTGTGTGTTGATACCAACTGTATTTCATTCATGTTTCAACAGCTGTCAACAGAGGTCGCTACAAGCTTCGCATGGACAAGATGGCTGGCATTGACATGTAAGCATACAGAGTGCATGTTCATGTCTGCCACCAATGTGTTGTTCACCGACCAGACTGTAACATCACAAGATAAGCTTGTTTTAAGAAAGTATTTGACCACCAATGTTGGGGAAGGCCTTACTGGCAAGACAAAAAACCTTGTTAAAACTTTGATGGCATTCACGCTTAGCTACATGTTCGTGGTTGAAGTTAATAAGTGGAGGTGTAACAGTTGAGACTAATTCTGCTTTCGTTGGACAAAAGTACAATAGCAATGTGATGTTGATACGTCAACCATTTTTCCACAATTGGTGGCCTGTAAATGATGAAGATAGTTGAGCCTGAAATCATTATATGCACATATCTGACTACATTGAAATTGTAAATGTGCCCCCTTTATGCTCGGTTTTTGAAATCAAGAAATATGATATATACACCGGGTACCACAATACGATCGATCTATTATCCACGATTCCCATAGACGGTAACATATTTGCCCGTGCCACACTGGTTATCAAATCAAATGAGAGGTGACTGAATTACATAAGCCGAGGGCAAACAGTTATTCTGTTTCGTAACGTGAATCCCGCTCTCGCAAATCAAAGCAAGTGGTTGGATGATGTGTTTTGACCAGAAAAAATAAACTAAATCAATGGTATATTAACTATGAAATCCTGACATATATGTCTCTACACCTGAGTGTGCTCAAGAAGAACAAATCAGCGCCACTGATTTGCTGCCTTTTTGCCTAAAGGGTGGTGGTACCTATATTACGGCTGTTGACTGTTGATAAACATGTTATGACCGGTCGTTGTTTGCTTAGATGAAATAGCTGGTCTATTTCAGCATATCACGAATAAAGACATTGCTCAAAATGCAAATGACTATTCTAGTTTTTCCTTCAGTCCAATCAGAATATGATGTCGTTAGATGACAAAGTAAAAACCACTGCAAATTGGGGGGGGGGGGGGCACAAGTACGTATATGGATTGTGCACGTGTGTTTTTATTTCTGCTTCCCCGTTAACAAATCAAAAGTCCGTACATTCTTCAGAACGACGCGCGTGGAGTTCAGAAAACACATCTCATCGTTTGTCAAGCCCTTTTCACTGACATCACCCCAAACTGCCCGGATATAAATTTTCGTCTGATTTAAATTCCACGTGAACAGAAAAAAAAGTTAATGGCTTCTAGATACGACCTGTTATGATTGCATGCCCAATGTCAATATTTTTCCTTGGCTCGGGTTGCGCAGAATGAAAGCTATTAACTTGGCTTTTATTTTAAGCAGGAAAGAGTTAGAAGTCACAGCTGTTTTCGCCTATTTCGCTGGTGGCACAAAACCATGAAAATGAAATCATAAGAAATTAGTACTTTAAGGGAAGTTTAACAGGGAATACGGGCAGAATATCGAACTTATCCTTCAGTTAAATGCCTCAAATGCATGCTGCAGACGGCCTGTTAGTAACGAAGAACCAGAAAGGAGCTCATCCTGCGATGTGAAGGTTAATCCCATGGGGCTTCCTAATCCTGTTTGATAGTAATAATATTTTCGGACATGTTTTGATAAGAACCTTCCCTATTCCTAACATAATATAAAAACGGTCTCTTAGAGACAGGAACAAGTTCTCCGGCAGGCACCCTGCTGGGAATAGAAGTCGAGAAATATTGTCTCTTTGAGACAACAAGATCTCCAGCAGGCACCCTGAATAACCAGTCTTATCTGCCTAAAAAGCATAAACACATAATGAGCAACATATCAAAGTCTGTGTCTATACCCTGGGTTTCCCTTAAAAGCCTGGGTGAAGAATCCCTAATATTTTCTAGAGATTAAAACCATCAAGTGCAAGGGGCGTGAAGATTTATGCAATGGGAAATATGTGCATTTATACTGTATGGAGTAAAAAATTAATAAATCTTGATAAAAATAATACTGATAAAGCACTTCAAAGAGTGGATCCGTTTCTGAGGAACTCTAACGTACTCACATGCTGGCATTATGGGAACTCACGAGCAACTACGACATCTATAGCAGTAAAACAAACCATTTCTTCTGTATGACACTTGGGCACAATACCCAGCACAACTTAAGGACGGAATGATTTATCGTCGTATATTCGCACTCATAACGTGAGGGAGTTGTTAACATCCTCTTAATAATAGATGTCTGCGTTAACATGAAGTAGATGACAGTGCTATGTAGTCCTGTAATTCGTTGTCATTATGTGCCTGATATCACGATACTTGTCCAGTTTCAGTATAAAATAGTAGTTTTCCATTCAACGATTCACTCTGCCTTAGAACAAGCCCAAAATATTAATGAACACACGAACGACCATTATGGCTCCATGCTGAAAAAATAATGATCATCCTAAGATGAGATGTTTTTTATTATTTTTATGTATTGTGCACATATGAAAATTTAACCAAAGTGTTCACAACAATAAGATATATTTTTAAGATAACGTTTGATTTTACTAAAGATGTTGCATATGGCCGTCATCAAGCGGCACCCGCTCTACCAAGCAGATTCGATGACACTGTCTTGTTTTATAATTTCATTGCCAAGTTCTGAAAGATTCTGCTCCTGGATTATTGTGATGACCACTGAGGTCAGTATATCATCAATTTTACAGCACATTTTAGTTTTTTTCGGTGAACCAAATCGTGCAGATCAGAAGAGTCAGAAATATAATATTCGAGACAACAGAATCAATTGGATTCTAAGTTGTAAACGTATTCATTTCTTAATGCATGTTTCCAAATTATAAAGAAATTGGTTATATATATATATGATCGATACAATCGTGACGTTGGTGAATCTTTTTTGACCGTTTCCGTGCCAACTGCGACTTAATTCGAACCACTGGACACAAACTGCTCTGAATTATAAGTGTGCTAGATGCAACTGCCACTCGAACACCAGCGCACCAGTAGTTACATCGAATGTAATAAATAGTCTACGTCAATAGCTTTCCCGAATCGCTTTGGGCGCCAAAGTGCGCCAAGGACATCTGTTGACTCCGTCCAAAATGTGGCATTTAAAGAGTTAAAGTGGAGTACTGAGACTGGTTTGTCTTTGAAAGCTTCGAAGATGCAAGCAACACATCCCCTACTCAAAGCAGATATTGATGGAACGACCACACATACAATTCTTTGTTGGGGCAGAGGCCATGAAAATTTAAATAATACAGGTTCAGACTTGACTGGGAGTAATTTTGTGCGCGCATTAACTTTTAATGATTGATAGATTAATAAACATGACAAAATAGTGTCGTGGGATTGAAATTGACGGAGTAATTCTATTGTTTGTAATGACAGTCCGCATTACCCACCTAATGCGGAGGCTGACTATTATGATAGAACTATACATGTAATAGAATTTCTAATGCCCACGTATGTACAGCAAAACATTTTTTTTTTGGGGGGGGGGGGGGGTTGCAAGAATTTAATGTAGATGGGATGAAGCACTTTATAACAACCACAAATCACAGCTACCAATATTTTGATATAAACTGGATTGATGACACAGCGGTCAAGTGTCAACTTGCCTACCTGGTGCACTAGTCAGATTATATTGTGTGGTATACCGCACCAGCTGGAAGGAAAACACATTCTTCATTTGCGTGCCTCTGAAAGACCTTTCTGTCTTTTTAATTTTTAGGTTGATACATCTCCTTTGCAAAACAAGGAGTAGGGGTAAAACAGAGATGGTGTTTATAAAATATTCTTTCTAGACATGTGAAACTGTATTACTTGTTTAGGTCCAAACAGCCAGATGATCGGATTAGGCACCCCGACAACCTACTCACTGCCTACTATCAGTGGCCAGATGTCACAAAGTTTTAAGGCAAAAGGGACAAGTTTTCAATAGTTTTGAACACGATTTCGTTCTCAAACATTATTTGGAAGTGATGAATGCAATTGATCGTATATAATTATATATATATATATATATATATATATATATATATATATATATATATATATATATATATATATATATATATATATATATATATATATCACCAGACTATTGGAGCATTACAGACCGACTGCACGATACAAGAAAATAATAAATAAAAAAATTGATATCTCATGGAACATTGCCCGGAAGAACCAGAAATTAAGACTCACACACAGACGTTGAAATAGGAATAAGTAGAGTGAGAAAAAATAATGAATTGCATTGGCGACGTTATACAGCAAAAGTTTAAAAGCGGGGCTGAAGTACCGACCCCATTCCGTACTGTATCGTATCCAGCAAATTATTTTCTTGTTGTTTATTCGCATTTCCTTCCCGAGGGAATGCTTTTACCGGAGAACAAAACCATAATAAAAACAGGGCACTTGTACTGCGTGTACAAAGCGAGTGCCGCGCGGGAATTCAGTCGTGTCATCAGTGTTTTATATTTTAGGAAACACGGGACACAGGTCTCGTTCACAGTAACCTGATGTACGTGACACCCCGTTATCCCAAGAAGTATCCACGCATGGTTTGGTATCTCTAACAAACCACACAGTGATTTCAAATCCGTAATTGGTGACTGGGAAGAAATATTTTCTTTGCAGTAAATCTATCTGGGTGCCTGCAAAGCAGAACTCCAGGTTCACCTAGCAACGACATCTCCGTCTATTATGATTTTTGAACATTTGAGTTTTATAATCTATGCTAAAAGTCTAAAAATCCACCATCTCTGGATGAAAATATTTCCAATTCATATCACGAAAAAAAAACCGGGATACGATGCTGATAATATACAGACCATCTTTGCCTGCATGGTCTTTTGGTTACTCTGGTAATTTGCATTGAGGCTCCCTACATGTGAATTTCTTGATGAAAGTATCTGTTGAATTTGTTGGAGTAAAAAATAAAGTTACAAAAGAAATGAGAATGAAATTACTCAATACTTGCATAATATTGGAAATAGGTAGTGTCAGGAGACAAGATGGGAGAACAGAACTAGAGTAGCGGATTTGGGGTATTGATGATACAGCAGTGTAGCAGGATATTTGACTTTTTTTACAGAAATGTGGTAAAAAGTTGTCTCTTTTGATCACTGCTGCTACAAGGAAAGTCTGTAATCCAGTCTAACTCTTGTCGCCTTTTGTTATTCAAAATAATTTTACAGATAGACCTGATTAACAACTTGCTATTTGATGGATGTTGGTTGTGGGTAGCACATCAAGCTGCTTTCAAAATTACAAACGTTCGATTTTCAAATCATGAACCCAAGTTCAAATAATGTAAATTGTCCCATGTTGGCTTCGAATACTGATTTCAGGATAACATTTGACGATAAATAGGACCATTTTTGGCAGTACACAATTGATTAAAAATAGAGAATTCCAAAATTATGGAATGAATTTTTAAGGTACAGTAATGTCCAACCTGGAAAGCAACGTCCATTTTTAGGCCAAATATCACAGAAACACGTATCTCTGACATAGCATGCACATGTACTCACCAGACAACACGTTTTGCAAAATTTTGTCTGCAATAAAGATCGAAACTCAGAAATCAAAATTGTATTAATACTAGCGTTATGGGTTTTTGCATATTTCTCCAAAAATAATTCAAGATAAAGTTTGTCATATTTGTGCTATTATAATCTTACCTCATGTATATGCAAACACATATCAGAGAATCTTCATAACTGTATCCGTTTGTTAAACAACAGTGTTACAAAAGTAGGAAAATGGTTGTTTATGTGAGATTGATAAGGTTTGCGAGACTCTATTTTTGCTGTGCATTTAAGTAGGAACTAATCATTACTTGGAAAATCCCTGATACAGGGATCAGGTTTTATTTGATTATAATCGGACAGTTCGTTTTACAGAAATATCCATGTGAAACGGACATTTTAGAGCAGATAAATGTCAATGATCAAGAAGCAAAGGTTTACACGGTTCCATTGGCAACCACTTTAACATGCAATGTATTTTGTTAATTTCTTCAGATTGCGTTGGGGTTATAATTATTAAATTTGTACATATAATAGACAATATATACGTCTACTAAAATGTTCCCAAATCTCAAAGTGAACAAAATTATAAAAAATTGGTTGGATATTATCATACATCCTGTACCAAGCGTAGCATTCAGTACCGATATGAAGGATTAATCTCTCAAAAATAAAGAACTAACTTAGTCAGAATAAATATTGCACAGTTAAAAAATAAAATTTCTTGTGGTATAAACATTTCAACTGAAAGGAACACTCGTCTGTGGATTGTGTAATATAAAACAAGACTACGTACAACCTTGTTTAAATCGAGAGAAGGTACCTAGATACTACACATAAGGAAACTGGAAGATTTTTGAAGTATTACAATAAATTCTGTCGACCTAGGAACATGATTCTTGGTTTCAGAGATCTCGAGAAATTAGATTTTACAACCACTTCATTGCCAGAAGATACCCTTCCACATTACTAGTGCAGGCATTAAAACCAAACAAAAAAGACACGGCAAAGAACATCCTTCTGTATAGGCAATTTCAAAATACTAGGCATACAACTTTAACCCTTTAAGCTCTGCCCTCCCATCGACAGCAGAGCCACTCTCCTTGGGCTCCCAGGAGAGAACAATGATGTTGGTGTACCTGTATATAATTTTATTGAGTGATTCTTTCTAAAACCACACAGATGATTGTAAAACAAGATAATGTCTGTGAAATATTGGAATAATTGCACATGGGGACAATTCTTTCAAATACTTTAGAAATGGACGGAAGGAGAAATATGGGTCTATATAATTATTGAAGTCATGTTGATCATCTTTTTTATATATCGGAATTACTAAAGCAATTTTCAATTTGTTTTGAAAGACCCCATTTTTAATGACTGGTTAATTATTACAGCAGTTAAGGGCTTACTTCAGAGCACAATTTGAGAAGAATTTAAAGATATGTTATCTATTCCAGCGCTTCTTTTTGGATCTAGTTTATCTATCACTTTCTTAATTTGTTCTTCTTCAGCATGAGTGTATTGGAAGGTGGAATTAACGTTAATGTTTTACAGATAGGATTGAAAAGGTTTTTCACCGTGCCCGAATTCGTGAGGCTTTCTCGATTTATATAAATGTCTTGAGCAGCGCCTGCCACCAACGTCGAAAGGAGTAAACTAACAAAGGCGGATTGGGGAAAACGAGACACAAACCTATCATCACATTACTCCAGGGCACGACAGCATTAATTCTTTGATAACAAGGAGTATTATTCATTATCACATATCCGGGTAGATGATGCTATTGCCGTGATAAAGCGATTTGGCATTGGCCATTTTATGCATAAATTTGATATTAAAGATGCATCTAAGCGTAACAGCAAATGCCCTCATTGTTTTCCAGGACTCTTTAAATAAACATGTTTACACAAAAACCAGGGCTTTGTCGTGGCCAGCATTTGGTATATTACCTTCAGATCAGTCTAAAAATTTGTGAATAACGGGTGCCATCCTTAGCAGCTGTCAGTAGGAAACTAGACGTATTTTTTCATTATTTTATCAAGAACATGATGAAACCTTATCACCGTTGAATAAATGATCACCCCGATACTTAATGAAAGAAGTATTTGGCATTCACATGTACACATTTCAATAACCGCGATAAGTAGCTTTTAGCACCACTTCATTCTATTTTTATATATGACACACTATAAAGAGGTTTACTTATCGCACTGAAAAGAATGAAAATATGTTTGCAAAGTTAAGTATGAATCCAGTCTTTAACAGTCAAATAAATTGATTAACGAGTCATCAGCAACAACCCATCTAGCATGTTTCGCAGCCTTGAAATCTGTTGAAAGCTACTGACCTGGGACCCGCTACAATGATAGTTCTTATCGCAATTTTCACCTGCAAATTATTCTTTTCGATCAAACCATAAATAAAAAACTTACGGTAGATCACAAGTTCACATGCGCTTTGTGGCGATTTCAGCTTGAACGAATTAATTCGATGGAAAGTTAATTTTGAAAAAAAAAAAATAGTGCAAGGAATACCTTATAGTCTTACTTGCCAGCTGGGGTGGGTGGCAGGATTCATGGATCGAGGGCAAACAGACGTATGCTACCTTTACAAGGCAGATGACAGACACACGTCAATAGCACGAAGATTCATGCCTTTATTTCAAGATGTCGTCTGTACACTAAGAATTAATTGCTGCTTGTTGTGCGAGCAACAGACGAGTTATCTCCTGTCGCAAGGCAACCGCCAGAATAAAGCCGATCCTCGGTCCCACCTAGTGGTCATATTGTTGTCCAAACTTCACATCCTGCATTGTGTGGTCCCTACGAAGCATATTCAAATTTTCGACAATAGTTAAGCTGTGCATCTGTGTACATCATAGTCTTCCCCCCCCCCCCCCTTTTTTTTTTTTTTTTTTTGTTTGTCGCCTTTTTGGCAGTTTTTCCCCGTGTCTGGAAATATTGCCAGTGCAAACTTTACATTTTTCTGTTGGTTTCTATGCCTTTTTGACTTTTAACGCGCCTTTTCACTATTATTGTGAATGTAACAGGTATAGTGTACCGAGGGATAGTTTACAAAGGAAGGTCCTACCTATAGCATCTTTTACCGTGCGAACACTTCTGTATGGCTCCAAACAGTGCAACGGCGAAAAATAAAAACGAAATGATATTTTTAGCTGTACATCAGTGTATAAAAGCCACAGGAAGACTTGGGGCAGTAACTTAATGATTTACAATTAAACAATATATGACTTCTGACGGTTTCATCCTTATGTAATTCTGCTTCAACCTTGTATATAAAAATTAAATAACTTCATATCACTTAATAAGTCAGTACCCCATATACTGTCCCTACGCGGCGTACTGTCTTGGTTACATCCTTAATATTTTGTTTCGGCATTTTGCTATCTACATGTATTGTAATGTGATGTTAACTACTACTTGGTCTTTATGATTACCTGGTGTGTAATGGCTTTTGATTTCTATACTTTTATATGTACAAGAGGGATGAATATAGGGTTCGCCCTGTTTCCCAATTGTTGTTTAAATAAAATATGTTTAAACCAACGCCCCTGGAGGTTGCAAAAGACCTTCAGATCTTTGGTTTATTTGTATTTTCAAGGGGCTTATTAAATACATTTCGGGTATATTTCCCCTGTTTATAACGCATTTTACTGGTCAAATCCAATTTACTGCATCTTGCTTTTCTGCAGGATAATATACCTCCAGCTTGCTCCCTAATCATCATTCAATAAATACATTTACATGAAATTCAGGGCTTTGTCGTGTCTGGCATTTGTTATATTAAATTTCAATCAGTCTGGACATTTTTTTGGACAACTGGTGCTTTCTTTAGCAGCTGTCAGTGGGAGACTAGGCCAATTCTTCATTATTTTTTCAAGAACATCATAAAACCTTAACATCGTTGGATAAATGATCACCCCGATACTTTTAATGAAAGATGCAGTTGGCATTCACATGTACGCATTTCAATAATAGCGATAAGTAGCTTTTAACACCACTTCATTGTATTTTTATATGTGACACACTTAAAGAGGTTTACTTATCTAACTGAAGAGAATGAAGATATGTTTGCAAAGGTAAGTATGAATCATAGATGTCAAGCTAGTGGACAAAACTCATATCGCCTGTGCTGTCTTGGCATGTGTCATTCTCCTTATTGTTGCTTATATCATAGAAGCAGGAGCTCGGTGCTGTGTTAGGATGTGTCGTTTCTCTTATTGTGAACTATGTTATACAAACATGAGCAACAGTTCTACGTCTCCATTGTAGTTGCGAAAAAAAATAGTTAAAAATACAATAAATTTAAATATAAACAAATTGATAGATAGATAGATAGATAGATAGATAGATAGATAGATAGATAGATAGATAGGTGGATAGATAGATAGATAGATAGATAGATAGATAGATAGATAGATAGATTGATTGATTGATTGATTGATTGATTGATTGATTGATTGATTGATTGATTGATAGATCGTGGAGCTGTGATCTTTAATCAGAAATACATGTATAACACGTTTGCATATGCAGATGATATAACTCTTTCCTCCACTACTGCTTCTGGGTTACAGTCACTTATGAATGTGTGTGACTCGTATGCCAATAGATGGTGCTTCAATTTTGGAATCGAAAAGACAAAGTGCATTTTCGCACAATACTTACAATTGAAATTACAGTCTACTAACCATGGTGCTAAGATCAGTAATCAGAATTCCATGTAAAACACATGTGCATATGCAGATGATATAACTCTTTCCTATACTACTGTTCCTGGGTTACAGTCACTTATAAATATGTGTGAATCGTATGCCAATAGACGGGCGCTTCAATTTTGGAATCAAAAAGACAAAATGCATGGTTATAGGTAAACCTGTGTTCTCTGTCCCTCCAATCTGGAAATGGGTCACAAAGATATATACATTGAAGAGTCACTTAACATCTTAGATGTTACTTTCACGAGTGATAATAAGTTTAATTTGCCATATTATGAACCGCGAATTTCCTCAGCTATGCGTTCTATGCATAGATTAAGTTGCTCGGGTTTCACTTATCCGGGTCTACTTACTAGTGCCAAAATACAATTGACGAAAACAGTAGGTGTGCCTGCTATGGTTTATGGTATGGAGTCGTTGTTCATTTAACGAACCACCAACTTCAACATTTAAATTCGACTCAGACATATACCTTAAAGGCTTCAATCGGCTTTGGTAAAAGAGCAAGACACAGTTAATAACTGAAAGCAGTAGAAGTACCCAAAATTCCTAGTTATTAATATAAATAATCTTACCCTATTACACAGATGTTCTAAGACCGACTAAGTATACCGATCACTTTGCTCATTTTTTCTAGTATCGTATATGATTAATAATAACGCTTCTCCTGACACATTAGCAGGCAGGGTCATAGCAAATGGACTCGCTCCAATGAATTCTTATCTTTATTATAGCCGCCGCGCTTGGCCCTCTTTGGATAAGCAAACCGACGGTATTGTTGACTTTCTGAAATACTGTTTGCTCTCCATAGGCAACATGTGACCTGTCACTGTCTAACCTATATACATATGGAAGTGCTATTGTCTATATTGTACACTTTTCTGTGTAGAATTTTGACATAGGCTGTATTATCCCAAATAATTTAAGGGTCTTCAGCGGGTAACTACTCAGAACATATTTGGGAGCCTGTGCCTGAAAAATGTCCGTCTGAGTGGCCGCATAAACATGTGTATCCCATTCGGTGGGAGAGTTAGCCTGCGTGCTCAACGTTTCGGATCCCCTGGACTGGCTCAGCCCACCAGGGAACAACAAAGCTAATATTCCTGTGAATTTTAATGATACTTGTACTCTGATTTCCAGTGTCGTATTTTGGGGGGTTTTCTGTACTATGTATATCTGATCATCTCGATGTATATTTTAATTTCCCCAAATATGGGATTATTATTATTATTATTATTATTATTATTATTATTATTATTATTATTATTATTATTATTATTATTATTATTATTATTATTATTATCATTATCATTATCATTATCATTATCATTATCATTATCATTATCATTATTATTATCATTATTATTATTATCATTATCATTATCATTATTATTATTATTATTGTCATTATTATTATTATTATTATTATTATCATCATCATCATCATTATTATTATTGATTTATTAAATGCATCCACACACATAAAATGGCAAACTTCACCATCTTTAAACTTACCCCGAAAAGGATTTCCATATACATCCATGCAGCTTCCCAGAGAAGTTACACAAAACAGACCCAAATATTACACAAATTTCAAGCACAAAAAGACTGCCTTGAAATTACACTTTCACATAGTAACATGTGGAGCCAAACTGTCCTTTGAATAACTTCCCCAGAAATTTACAATCTCTTAAACGTAAACCGCTATTGCTTTCTGGCAGATACTGTGTTATCATGTGTAGTGTAAGTGTAACTTATCATGATTTCTCCGAAACCTGGAAATCAAGCATCAGCACTCCTTGACTTTGGTATGAAATACTGGGACTGCAGCCAAGAAGATATAGCTGTTTTGTGCAAAAGGACATACGTGTCCAGTTGTAAAGAACGACCAGTATCCCCACCCCCTTTAACTCAACTCTACAAATCCGTTACCATACCTTTTGGTGATGATGTGGAAGTTTTAAAACATTTTGGTGTGATACAAGAACTACAGGTGAACATACATTGTAAGAAGTTCTAAGCATGTGCATAATTGGTCTCCCCACGTCTTTGATAAGGTCTTTCAGTTTTTATTCCTTGGTTTACGGATTTTTTTTTTTTTTTTTTAATTTTTTATTTTTTTTTAGCTGCTTTTGTGCTACGGTGGTCGACATAAAAATGAAAACTATTCTACTTAGTTTTTATTATTTTTTCCAAGCAAAATTTTAAATTCTGATGACGGAATAAGAATAAAAATTGAAAAATTTACAAAATCGGGCAAAAAATTCCTTTTTATAGAATTATGACTCAGATAGTTTTTCTGAAGCTATCTGCTATGATTGCAAGATATTTGGAAGGATATTCCGTATACAATTGGTACCGATGAAGCCAACGTCGTGTGTCCAGACTTCATTTGCACATCGCAGGAATTTTTTTCCCGAAAGTATTAGTTTTGCCCTTAATTAAACTAACCGCTAACTGTAAACAGCTTGTAAAATAAGCAAAATAATAAGTTTGACGCTGTGGAAATCAGTCACATATGGGTACAATCATCTATTGCAGTTTTGATGTATGTATGCCTATCTGAATACGAATTTTAACCATAGAAACATGGGAAATAGGCGGAAAAATTAAAAAGGCCGTTTTGCTCATCCGCGGAATGGATAATAAAAAAGTCAGACTTAAGTTGATGGGGGCGGGGGGACGGGGTTAAAATTTTCGGCGGATCCGTAAACCAAGGAATCAAAATTGAATGGCCTAAGTCATGTCAGTGGCCCATTTTATCTTGCAAGTTTTATGGAAAGCAATGATAATACAGTGGTAAAATTAAAAGCATGGTCGTGTAAAAATGACCATGCGATGACGAAATAGCATGCACCTTATCAGCGAGGCGAAGATAAAGCTGTGATGTCCCTCCCTTCCCTGCGTAAGAAATCATTTCACTGGTACCGGAGGGCGACACACACGACTGGGAGTCTCTGTACAAGAACTGGTAACGGAGAATGAACAAAAACTGGACACAAAAATGTTTCAATTTACCATGGAGCTATAATAGGGCATATTATAGCACCATGAATTTACCTTACTGTTCATGTGAGCAATTGACAGCAAAATGATATGAAAAATAAAGAACATTAACTTCCTTTTCAAAATATTGAATTTGTGTCTTTTTGTCCAAAACCACTTCCCAGTAGTCATTACCCTATTCCGCAGTGCGAACTCTTTACTCTCCATGAGCTAACCTGTCCCTGTCTAACTTATATACATAGAAGTTCTATTGTCCATATTGCACACGTTCCTCTGTAAAATTTTGAGATAGGCTGTATTAGCCCAAATAAATTGAAGGGTCTTCAGCGGGTAACTACTCAATTTGTTTCGGAGCCTTTTACCCGTACATGTCTCTCTGAGTAGCGGCTCCTGGTCTAAGCTAAATATTCAGCAAAGACAACCTACATAATAATGAATAAATATGAAGTTGGCAATTGATGAATTAGCTAAATACGTGAAGTTTTGCTTATAAATGCAGAGCTTCATATCAAAGAAGAATACCTGTCAAACAAACCACAATTACCAAATTTGCACAGTACAGATTCAGATAAGAACAATTTGACTTACCCCTGAACCAACATGTACCCTTCCTAGCTGGACAGCTTATCCTAGTTAAACCATCCGCCAATGTTTGACTGAAGTGGAAACAAGCTGGGGCATTATATTCAGTCCCAGTGATTGTAAAATAAACAGTGGCAGCTAGACCACCTGTATAAACCAAGAGGAATCCTAACAAGGACTGCAACAATGTACATCCTGCACCAGAGATGTAAAACAAACTCCATGATGACACCTACTCCTCAAACAATTAAACTCTATTTAACTGCCAACCCTGAGTCAATGTGTCAACTTAATGTGTCAGGTTTGTGACATTTGAGAAAATACTGTCAATTTTGAGTAATTTTTTAATATTGAGTAAATGTGCATTTAGGCATATCAGAAAAGAATGAAAGTCATTAGCATTTATGCCAAAAACATGCTATCAAAACAATTTTTCTTAACAGGATTTTAAGTACAATTAGGCAAACATGTAACTGTCGTAGGCCGCTTCTTGCTACCTGTAGCCCCTGGGGGTTTACCTAACAGAAAACATGTAAATGTCTGATAGTGAATATAAAAACAGAAAGATGCCAAAAGTTAAAGTTAAGTAGCAAAACAGACAAGTCTCAAAACTGTAAATTATTGTGGCCAAACTTTCTAATAATCTTTGGATATTAACAGTAGAATTATAGGTTATATTATAATTACAATTATGTTTCTTAATCTAAACGATTTGGCAAATCCGACGGACATGTATAGATGCATGAGTAAAATTGCCCTTTTAGAAGAGACATTAATTTAAATGCAAATTGATGTAACAGGTTTCTATATACGCCTTTATTCAAGAGTGAATTTTTGCATTTTTATCCGGTAATTTATCAACTTTGCTGTGAAACAACAAGTGCAAAGCATGCACAGCAAAGCTGAAAAATTTGTACTAAGCTGTTGGCCACAACAGAACTATGCAATCTGATTCCTCAAAAATGTCCAATAAACTCCCAGGAAGGTTTCATACCCAGGTACGGCCTAAAATTCACAATTCTACATGGTGCCATTGAATGTATTCCAAATCAACGTAGTACGGTTTTGCGACGTCGGTGCTCGCAATTACACAAAACAGGTTTTTTTTTTTTTTTTTTTTTTTTTTTGTTTTTTTTGTTTTTTTTGTTTTGTTTTTTTTTTTTTTTTTTTTTTCTTTCGCTTTTGTTTTTGTGTTTTTCTTCTGTTTTGTTTGTTTGTTCGTTTTTTTTTTGTTTTTTTTTTTGTTTTTGTTTTTTTTGTTTTTTGTTTTTGTTTTGTTTTTTGTTTTGTTTTTTTATTTTTTGGTTTTTGTTTCGTTTTTTGTTTTGTTTTGTTTTATTTTTATTTTTCCTTTTTCGGGGAGGGGGGTTGCTGCTGTAGCTCCAGGCATGCAGCTCTGTGGCCGAGTGCTGATTCAGTGCACATGCGCTTAGTTGGGATGGGCCCATAACCTGGAACATCAACATGTAGAGGATAAGAGCCAGAAGGTCTATGTGAATGGGTGGCATTGGTAAATGCCAGTGTTGATTTTTCTTTGAATACAATACAATTCACAATTTTTCTTCATGGGATTTATTTGAGACAAGAAAAAAGTTTGACTAAAACATATCGTATTCAAATGAATGCGATCGGGAAACAGGGAAACCCTATTTTAACCCCTCTCGCGGAAAAGAACACCGACACAAAGGACGAAACAGACTATACCAAAGATAGAAAAGAGGCATTAAACAGGACCAAGACAGACAGTGGGGCTGGTGCTTATAATAATCAAACATGAAAACAACCTCAAAACAACTCCAAAAAAATTACAATATCTCAGTTTTTTTTTAATAATTCATGAACAGCTACAAAAATAATGTCACTACTATTAAAATAGCAGGCTTTTTTTACTACAGAGAACAGTTGCAGTAGTGAATGGAGCTAACGAAATAACTATACTGCTTAAATCAACCCTCAGGTTTTGGTACAAAGGGCATATGAAAAAGTAATGAAAGGTATTTTCAGTACCTGTACCACAAGCGCATAAAGGAGAATCAGCAACACCAATCTTAAAGAAGTGAGAATTCAGACGGCGACAGCCCAAGCGCAGCCTCGTATGTGTTAATAATAGTGTATCTCTTTCCGAAATACAGCAGTTCTACATATTGGACAGGATATTTGGGAGTAAATTTTAGTTCTAACTTAAATTGAGCAAGTGAAGCAGCGATATGGATTTCAAAGGGCAGCTGAATCCACAAACGAACAATAAAAGAAAAAAAGATTGATCGAATAATGATGTTCTTGCCCAAAAAGTATAGATGTCTGTTCGCTGACGTATGTTATGATTCACAGCTGTGCGTGGAGTTTCAGGAAGAAGGTCGCGCAATTAAGAAGGGGTCAAATTATAAACAATTGTTGTGCATGATAATTAATTTAGCCTTTTTTCTGAAGTTCCGCAAGTGCTTCCTACCCAAAATCTTTCATAAAGTTTAGAAGTCGGAGTACCTTTCATCGCACCAGTGACCACACGGGCTAAAGCAGTATGAGTTGCTTCCAGCCTGTCAGCATTCGCATGTGAACACCCACCCCATATCGAACTGCCACACTTGATTGGTTTGCGAGTAAAGCATATATACATAGTGTCTAGAGATTTCCCGCCCAAATGAGCTCTCAAGCATTTTAGTATATATACTTGTTTATGGGCTTTGAGAAGAATCTCACTAATCTGCTGGGACCATGTTAAATCGGTTTTAGGGTTATAGCTAGATGTTTATGATAAGATATATCTTCGAGCTGGGTGTGCAGCTGGAGGCATTTTGCGCGGGATAATCATACCATGGGTTTTAAGAGAATTGAGAAAGAAGCCACTATCTGGATCAGTCATCAAATCACGATAAATCCGTATCTAAAGTGTCACGGGCCAGTTGAGGGTCGTCCACAGTCAGTTAAAGTGAAGTATTATCCGCACATAACTTTATATTAGAAGCAACAATGTCCACAATATCATTAATAAAAATAAAAAAATAATCAGAGCCCCAGGGCAGAACAGAAGAAAAATGTTTGAAAACAAAATGGACCTGCATTAATATGCAGGAGGCCTACTTGAGGGCGGGTGACTTCATTTAATTCCATTGAATTATTCCCCTTTCAAAACTTGTACGAAGCATGTGTGCTGATTTAAACTAAGTAAACCTCCGCCCCCTTCCCTTATGAATTGGCTGGGGAGCCTTAATTAGTATTTAAACATATTATCATGCATATAAAACTTCCATGAGTCGTAGTTTTGAACCCCCCTCGCCCAATTATCCCATTGACAACGGGAATCATTTGTTCTGTTTCCTTCTTTAAGTTCAATGAGTCATTAACTTTTGTTTCCACGTGCAAAAGAATGAAATCGCAAACAAATAGCATTCAGACCCCAAATTAAAAAATGTTTTTTTGCTCATATATTCCGACCTATCGCTCAATTATTTCACAAGATATATAAGTAAAGCATTGTTATATCATCTTTATCAGTCATCCAAGACGGGTCAAACACGTCGTATCACTTGTCCTCACTTTGGGTTCGAAATAGAAAAAAAAATCACCGAAGAAACTCTTTATGCCATTGCAAATCCACACTTTGTAGCATAATTATCAATATGCACAAGTCAGAGTACTTAGATTGTGTAGAGATACAATCATTTAATGAGCACACGTGATGCAATATATAAAATAACCACATGGACTGGCCATTTATCTTTAAGATGCACAGATTTATTGACCTTTTGATTGGAAAGTCGCAGTTTACAAAAACTCGCACGCAAACCTTGTCCCGTTGCATCAGGTCTACGGCAAGGTCCTGTCATAAGGAACCAATTATATTTTATTATAATGAAATGGAATAGTTTCAGATGCACAGCTATCTATCATGGAGACGTATTGCCTATGCAGGGAGCTTAAATGTGGGCACCGTTAAGGTAGCTATAGAGAAGGTAACCCGGCGAAAAGGTGACAGACCAGGCTGACACATCCAGAAACAGAGTTGTATATGAAACCAAAGAGAGAGTATGAACCACGACAAGACCAAAACTACGATCAAAACCACAAGGTAAATATTGGGGAACTGTTTATAATTAAATCAACGTACGTTTCCGAACGAGCCACATAGTATCACGCAGGGTCATAAACACAAAATCACAACTGCACTTACAAGTTGAAAGTTTACGTGGAACAAATGCCATACAACTATCTTTCATGCGAAGCTGTATACCGCGCACAAGCGTCCCTCACCAGTCTAAATTTCCCAAGCGCCAGCTTTTGTCATCTTCCGTGGTAGCTACGGCATGATCAGTGCTGGGAACAAACTCAGTCCCAGTTGCACTGGCAAAGACCGGCTTTGTCGTAGCCCGTGGCACCATCGAAATCGGTTCACCATGATGGGTGAGTTCAGACTGGGCAACCGGGAACAGTTTCCCGTTTGCATCCCCATTTTAATCCAGTCAGCCTTGAGCACACTGACATTCACTGCTGCGAGTCAATGTTTATAATTGGAGTTGGTCTGGAAGCTTGACGTCACAGACCAGGGTAGTCAAACTGTAGCGGAAAGTAGCGATGCTTGACGAGAGCGGCAACCAAATGAGAAGCGATTCTGGACGATAAAATAGTAAATAAAGTATATATTGCGTCATCGCAAAGGCAATTTTCTTCACAAAAGTGCTGTAACATTTCAACTCCTTCACTTTTCATTGAAAAATAGTAAGTGCTTGGCGAGGGGAAACTTTAAAGCTTCAAAAAACATCCCGGACAATACATAAAATGACTCAAGTAACACCCCCGCATGGGTCATACCTCTCTATCATAAAGTGACTGTTATCCTAAATGCCATCTATAATTAAAAGAGCGTCTTCGACGAGAAACACAACAATGCTAGAATAGTATTGGATCTCTCAATTGAAATATATATATATATATATATATATATATATATATATATATATATATATATATATATATATATATAGATAGATAGATAGATAGATAGATAGATAGATAGATAGATAGATAGATATTATGGCCATTGAATTGATCTGTAAATACCATTTGTGGTCTACCAGCCAGGTCATTAGGCAGCGTGATGTTATTCGATATAGTTAACTCCGAAAAAAAAACCCTTCAAATAACACTGAATTGACACAGGAGACCAAATACAAGATTCCTTGGTCATAAATATACTGCGGGCTCCTGGGAAAATCGAGTGACCAAAATAACGTTCGAACTATATCGTGGGTGGGGCGTTTGCGTATATTTTACACCGAGAATAGTCGCCAGATTGTGTTTATGTAAACGCCTTTAAAATATACAAAAAAAAATCAATTGTTACATCGTTGTATCTATCCTTGCATACATACTGACAGAGACAGACAGACAGTAAAACTTCAAAGATTACACAGTGAATTATACATAGCAAACGGTTTCATACATAATCTAGTCATTCATAGCGAACGATACGTCACATGCGCGGATGAAATTTAAACAGGTTAAAACACACGCTTTTTTATTATCGACGTGAATACTCGGAACCAAATTAGAAAGATACTGCGTGACGTATGGAGGGAGACAATGTGTTGTGTACCATTCATTAGGGAAATCGTCGTGGGTATATAAGTGCGACATCCTAGATAGTGTGCTGAAGTACGGTCAAAAGTATTTCCGTCCATGTTTCAGTTACAGCAGTTGCGCTGATACATGTCCTGATTGTGGTCTTGGACTCAGCAACTGTTCTGATTGTGGTCTTGGACTCAGCAACTGTTGTTCAGACCGTGATGGCGTGGAACAACTCTTCTGAGTCAACAGTCTCGCCAACCACCAGGCTACCGTTACCCCCTGATATGCAACCTGGAACTCCTCAATTTCACGCTTTGCATATCACGGGTTTGGTATCGTGTACCATCAGCACCATGTTCAGCGTGTCTGTGTTGGTGATGTTGATGACCACTGGTGAAAAAATGTCACATTTCTGGCGCCGTACCATAGGAGAGCGTCTGGTGCTATACTTGACTTTGTGCGACGTAGTGTTTAGCGCCAACAATGGGACAGGACACGTGTACATGCTGTCGACAGGGAGGCACCCGCCTGTGGGCAACTGTGTCCTCATGGCATTTATCCTAGAAACATTTCAAAATACACAGTCTCTGATTGTCAACATGGCTGCCATAGTAGCTGTTGTGATGCTCGTGAAAGAGAAGAAAGTAGGCTTCGGCAAGTATGACTTGTATCTGCTTGCATATGCTGTTGGTGTACCTGTGGCGGCATCAATCGGACTTGTATGTGCCGATTTGCTCGGACCCAGCGGCCCATGGTATGTATACAACCACCAGCTGCCTCTCTCTGTTTCTCTCCCTGCTATGCTTCTGATTTGCTCTATTTCTCATTCATTCTCCATGCTTCTGCACATTTTTTTTTTCGCTGAGCTGCTACCCTTCAGTTCTGTTTTCTCTCTATACATACCAGTAAAACCATGGCTACACGTAGATCTTTGCAAAAAGGTTCGGTGCCCGTGACGAAGTTTTTGCAACAAATTGCATCACCGTGCAATGTCCGTTTAAATAGTGAGTGTCATCGTATCCTTGTAGCCAACTGTCTTTATTACATAAAATATATCACCGCGATGTGCTGTGTTTTTGTGTGCGGCAACTAGGCCTATTTTCTTTTTCATAGGGGAAAAAAATTTTCTCGGATATGCTGAAGCCATTTTTCCTCATCGAGCTGAGCGCCGCAGCTCCGTCTTGGTTGGAAAACTTTTTGTCCACCCTCTCACCCTCAGCCCATATATACAACCACTATCAATATCAATTCAAAGCAAAGACATCTTGTCTAATTTCTTTTTCCAAAGGAACCTGAAATCCAAAAAGGAGGAGTAGATTTAGAAAAAAAACTCAGATAGACAGGGAGGAAGAGTCTTATAACCTTATAAACAAGCAGACGTTACATGAAGTTTGGACTAAAATATGTTAGTACAGCATCAACCATAATGAATGATGCTTTCCCGATATATTTTAATTTAGATTACTCTGTAGCCGCGTTATGACATCCAGATGATGCGACATACATATAAAGTCAACTGTCCACAGTCGTAGCTGTGATAACAGGTACGTGATAAAACGGCATGATATGACTATATCAACATTTGATCTCTCATATAAATATATCGACAAAGCTGTTGCGACACGACACTGCTATAGTTGATTACAAAACCGGTACTTATTATTGTTGTTTTAAAGTTTAAATGCCTAAATTTTTAAAAGAATTAATCGCTTTACACCAACCCCTATTTTAATATCAAAACACAAACATGAGACATTTCAGTGGAATAAACATTGGGATGAATGGCCAGCAGGTGATGACAGAACCCTCAGGGTCCTAGCTTCTGTCTCAGGTCTTCGCTATTTCCATATGATATGTCTGGAAATAAACGCGGCTTTGGTTATAAAATTGTATGCCATTTATACCCATATACTTCTATAGTCTCTGCCATGCTTTGTTTTGTCATGCAATTAAAAGGGACGGGCGGCACAAGAGAATCCATTTGTACCGTACACCATGCTGACTTGTCACAAAAGCTGAGGTTATACTATAAACCATAACGACTCCACACAAGTAACAAGGTTATATCAGGAACCAAACTGTCTTCTTAGTGAAGCAATACCTTCATAACAGAAGTCTTACCCAAGGAACCCCTGACACAATCCAGTATTCAGACGCATTTTATTCACGCATCCATCTCAGTTTTGAGTGTATCTTTGGTTTCACTGGCAAGACAGCGCGCCAGCAAAGCCAAACACTCGGGCCAACAGCGGCTGGTATCGATATTTTTAGTAGACCGACATATCGGAACATCAAAACATACATCTGCCTAGCAAAACTTCCTAAAAGTGCACTTTATGTAATCTGGGAGTGTGATCATCATAGGATATAGTTTTTTATGGACAATAAGATTTCGTTCATCATTATCATGAGCGCACAGACCGTGTACTGGGGCAGTGAATAAACATGCTTTTCAGGTGACGACAAATGATGAATATGCAACAAAGGTTTTGATGAATATGCAGGTCTTTATTCGTGCTTTAACATAACATATACAGCTACTGATGTGTCACCACATGTTCTTATCAAGAAATATAGTCAATAGTTGAAATTGATGTTACTTTCTCGCAAAATGGACCTAGACAAAAATAATAATCTCAAAATAATAATGATACTTGTGGATGACCCAAACAATGGGAACCTCGTTTCCAAAATGATAGCATTACGGGTTTATATATATATATATATATATATATATATATATATATATATATATATATATATATATGTTTGTTTGTTTGTTTGTTTGTTTGTTTGTTTGTTGAAATGTCGAAGATATGTGGTTTACACAGATGATAAGTGAGTTGGACATGATATGTGATATTATCTTTACAGAGATCCCCATCCAAACATGTCTGGATATCAAATAGTACATTATACTACACAATTTTTGTTTTGTTTGGGTAAAAATCAATTTCACTAAAGAGAAATGCAATTTCATTAAAGTGAAATGCCATTTCACTTAAGACAAATTCAGTTTCATCCAAGCATTATTTCATTTCATTTAAAGACTTTTCAGTGGTTTGATTTTAATTTACAGCAAATTGATTTCTTCCTTTCGAGTCTCACTTTCAAAAAGCCAGCTGCACTTCAACATAACCAGATACCCAATATCACTGGGCTTTATTTTTTGCAATGATGAAAATAAATTTTAAATTGGCGATCTTATCCGTTAAGATATATATATATATATATATATATATATATATATATATATATATATATATATATATATATATATATATATATATATATATATATATATATATATACTTATGTACAACAAGCTTTTACTTGTGCGAAATTCGATATAACTTTGAGAGCAATCCAATTTCATTTAGTGCAATTAAATTTAACTTGTATTTTAAATATAATTCTAGATCACTTTGGGGGGAAATTATTGATATATGATATCACTAAAGTAGATATGCATTTCATGAATTGTAGATGTCAGTCCAGTGGAAACGAATTTAACTTACGTAAAAGTAAATCTGACTGATTTAATTTCTGACTTTACCTATTTATAAGCATAATTTTGATTCAAATAAAGGCAAACTGTTTTCAAATATGTTTAAGTATATTTTGCTCATGAGAAATCGAATTTCATTACATCCACCAAAGTAGATTACAAATGCTTTTAACTAATTTTAATTTCACATAGCCGAAATTGCATAGTACCTAAGGGATGGTTCAACATTATCATCATTTTTGAATTAATACTTAGGGTACTAAATTTCATGACCCCCTTCCTCCCCCCAAATTAGTACTTTAAAAATTATGATTTTCCCCCCAAATCACAGCAAAATTGCACAATACAGGCCAAAAATTGACCATCATTTTCCATATCCTGTGAAAGTGTACAGACCCATTTACCCCCCTCCCCCCTTGCATATTGTAAGTACTAATTCAAAAATGATGAAAATGTTGAACCATTCCTAAGTGGATCTGTATTTGTCTTAAGTCTAACTACTTTTTTTTACTTCAAATAATCCCCCCGCCCCCCTTACAAACGATCGGTGGCCAAATGCCGTCTGCTTCAGTGTTGTAGACTAGACTAACTTCAACAGTAATAAAAAACAATTCGTATGGAGTTTGTAGACGAGAAGCATCAACATGCTCCAGGTCAACAGCTTTTTCTGACGTCGGTTGGCCGCTGAAGCACACAAAGGACAGCTGTTGACTGAGTGATATCCCAATGGGGACAGGGTTAATTGCGTTTCTTGCAAGTTAGGCTTGCTTTTCGCTTCTCCCCCCATTACTATTTACTGACTGGTCTTTGTGATGTTTCATGGGCTTTTTCTGAGCACTTATAAAATCCTGCCACTGAGTCTTGTACACTCATTCAATAATTTGATAATTACTGCGGATGCAATTTAAATTGTCGTAATAGTGAATTCCGTTTACTCTGGAATTATAGCGTCAGAGTTCCTTGAATGCAATTAATTACCCAGATGTATATAGTTATGATGTTGTGGACAAGAAGTAAATAAAAACATATCGAATTTAAGATTTAAGATACGAAGCGGTAGTTGCGAGTCGCATGTGGATTATCATAAGTCACGTGTCTGGCAAGGCACAGTAAAAAAAGTCCCCTGATTGGTCAACTAATGGTGAGAAATCTAGTCAGTGACCCGATAGCGTTAGCATTCGTAAAGCGGTAGCGTTAGCGAAGGAAGAGGTTGTAGTCACTGGTCAGTGAAACAAAGGTTTAGAGTCGTTGTGTGGTTTTTAGCCTTTTGCGATCAAATTTTTCCTTACCCACCCTGCCACACCCGTTTTCTCTTCTTTATTATAAGGAAGCTGTAATAAAGTGTCCAACAATGACGTAGTTTCTCTCTATTCGGGATATGGCTTGTCAACAAGCACATGCAAGTAGCAAAGTGTACAGAACTGATGTTCACCTCGCCAATAAAGTGTTTCCAAACCTGGTTGTTTCTGTTTTATTTTATAGGTTGATATATATATATATATATATATATATATATATATATATATATATATATATATATATATATATATATATATATATATATATATATATATATATATATATATATGATATATATATATATATATATAATATATATATATATATATAATATGTATATATTTACAAACGTAGATTTGTGTTGTTATAATAATAATAATAATAATAATTATTATTATTATTATTATTATTATTATTATTCTTATTATTATTATTATTATTCTAACAATAATTTATTTGGAAAAATACCCCTTTAGAACGGGGGCACCAATAAAAGGGAATTATTTCATGGTGCGTCCATACATTTCCTTTGAATTCATTTATAAAATACAATTTTTAAACCATAAAAGTTCAATTATTCAGCAGATTAATTCCGGTAAATGATGTACATACATGATATAATAATATCAACCTCATCTTACAAAAAACATACATGTAAAATTCTAAAAATTCCACATTACTACTCTTAAGGTCCCTGCAAGGTATAGTCAGGCACTAAATGGTGACCTCTGTGTGTGTGTGTCATACCTAAACAAATCTCATAACTAAAGTACTATACCCAAAGTTTTCAGTCTTAAATATCTTCAACACTGTAACAGATAGGGATGTCATTGCAACTTCTACTAGGGGGTTGTTGTAGCAATTTAAATTATGCTAAATTGCACCATTAGAAATTTTAAATCTTGAATAACTTCAAACCTCTAATAGATAGAGATGCCATTCCAACTTCTACTCCTGTGTTATGGAATAATTGTACATTGCCATGCCAATATGCTTTGAAGACACACACACTTATTTGCTATGCAGCAAATCATCTTTCCTAGTCTAACTTGTTTTATAATATGCCAAACGATGTGAGCTGTGCTTTAGATTAATGTTTTGAAATAACTATTTTATGAGAACGTGCCTTACTCTGTACAACATCAGGACTTTCAAATAAATCTTAATTTCTGCACAGCATATTGTTGCCCTAAATTTATTTTGGAAAATTCATAAGAGTCAATTAATGGTTTCCTTTATTAAAATATTGACGTGTTATGTGAAGGAGCATGTTATTAGCGAATGCGGGATTTATATACCCGCGTGGCTGTTCCAAAAGGAAAGTGAAATGAAATGGGTTACGAAGACTTGGAAGAGAACATCAAGACTTCACTTTAAGATATTAATCTGTCATTTGGGCTTGATCATTACATGTAGCAAATTGATTTTTGGTGGTAATTTAGCCCTGAAGATATACAATGTATGTTTTCAGGTGTCTGTGGAATATGAAGAAAACTGGCATACATGCAGCAATATTGACCCAGAGTGCCCTTTTTGTGACCATTTTCTTCATCAATGCCGTTTGTTATTGCCTGGCAGTGATCAAACTCAAGCGTGTGGCTTGCGAGATAGCACAACTCTCTGACACGAGTGTGGTGAGCTCCCGCGTGAGGACAAACAGAAGTACGCGGGTCATGCTGCTGTTTGTGGTAATCTACCTGCTGCAGTGGTGGCCCATATGGCTGTACTCTATCTGGGGATTCATCGAGCACCCTCCGTTGTGGCTGCTCCTAGCCATTGTTAGTCTATGTAATGCAGGAGGGGTGTTTAACACATTTGCCTACACCATCATCAGGAGGCGCAATACCACCGGGGCAAGGAGATCCCTGTCTCTGAGTTCATATTCTGCAAGAACCACACTATCAAGATCTCTGAGTTCATATTCTGGAAGAGTCACACTATCAAGATCTCGCTCTAGAACAGACGACACCACCATACCAGGGACACCAACGCCTGGAACCCCAAGCACGTACCCATTCATTTTGAAATTCCCATCCTAACTTGCTCCCATAAGAATAAACAGTTGCTTTCAGGATACTTGGAATCTGGGTGAAAAATGTTCTTTGTTTGAAAATAAATCGCCGGTATTTTACAAATGACAAAAATCACCGCAACACAACCATGCAATAAGCCTCGGTGGAAAAAAAGAGACTCTTTTATATTGAAATTTTAAATGTTTGGTACCTTTCTTGTGTGACACTTTAATCAGTAAACCCATATTTTTGTTTTATGGTGGCGACCTGGTTTACCAAATGTCTCATACGTTGTTCACTTTTACGTAATTTGGTTTGGAAGTCATATATATATATATATATATATATATATATATATATATATATATATATATATATATATATATATATATATTTATATTTATATACATATATTTATATATACATACGTGAACTTGTCAACAAATAATGGATGGATGGATGGATAGATAGATGGATGGATGGATGGATGGATGGATGGATGGATGGATGGATGGATGGATGGATGGATGGATGGATGGATGGATGGATGGATAGATAGATAGATAGATAGATAGATAGATAGATAGATAGATAGATAGATAGATAGATAGATAGATAGATAGATAGATAGATAGATAGATAGATAGATAGATAGATAGATAGATAGATAGATAGATAGATAGATAGATAGATAGATAGATAGATAGATAGATAGATAGATAGATAGATAGATAGAGTCGTTGATATCGGCCTTCTCAACGTTGCTCCAGTTTCATCAGAACACGTGCTGCATCGAAAGGTGACTTTCCTGACTGATTCCATTTCAGGCTGTATACCGAGTAGGAGTCTAACTGCTGTTGCCCAACTCCTGTGGCCTCCAGAGTGTAAATCGGAGTGATTATTGCACCAGTGTGACAGTATCTGATCACCCCAAAAAATAATATTTAATGATTCCAATCTTTATTTCAATTTCTAACAGATATGTACCAAGGTCGGCCAAATGAACTGAATTTGAAGGGGTTTTTTTTGCCGAGGTTGAGAATACATTTGTAGAAGTCCGCCATGAAGTTGTTAGCAGGACGGTGTAAAATTAAATGTTCTGCACCTGCGGGTAATTAAGAGCAGAAAAACGATTAAAAGCAGACGCAGTCTACCACATCTCACAGGCGCACCGTAGTATCCTTCTGACACAAGCATCAAATGAATATATTGACCTGATATATTACAGTCACACATTACCTTACAGTTGGACATGCGGGCCACTTTCTATAATCTGTCTGCTTAGTTGTTTGCAGCGAGGTTGAACGTACCACAACTGCTAAATAATATTATCAAATATTAATTTAAAAAGAACTTATTTTAGAGCATTTTATACAAGTTATTCGTTGCAACTAAAATTAGTGATTTAGCTGAACATATGTAGAAGTTAATTCCTATTATTGCAATTCAACTTTTAACATTTTATTCAATGTGGCAGCCATTCATATTAAGAGAAGTGAACGGTTTTAATCCATGTTCTCCCCTTTCAGGAAATTGATTGTAATACTTCCTTAAGTGTCTTCCGAGAATTGAATCTAATTAAAGAAAGTAAACAATGACACATTTGATTCAACTTACACGGGTGTGTGTTCTCTTTGATACGACAAAGTATCGCGCTGTGCATCGTTTGCAACCGAAATTGATACCTGATAAAAATCCTTGCCATAATTTAGCTTCTATATATCGAGTGATCAATCATGTATGTCAAGCGGATTCCATTTATTAGCAGATATACTCCTGATTTCAAATCATGAAACAAACATGCCTTTAAAGCAGGGCTTTTCAGTGTCACTTGCCTGATCTTAAACGGAAAATACATTGGTTTAGGCATATTTTATTTGCAAAAAAGTTGGCCAGCAGGCACAATGCCTGTATACAGGCCTCTTGTAAATGAATTTACTATGCAATAATTAGTGGTAACATCTGGATAACAAATTAAAAACACACAGGGAATAACAAATATGAAGGGAATGGGAGATAAAATAAGGAAATGGGTGGGAGTTATTCCCGTTAATATATGAATATATAGTTGGAGGTACCAATGAGTACAAATATAGATGACTTATCCCTTTAAAAAATTTTACCTTGTGTCTAATGATGTAGCTAGCATGGAGCTATTATAACTCCATGTAGCTAGTAATGATGGTACAGCCGCAACCCGATGATAAGACAGTTAAACATTACAGCTAAGTTATACATCTAAACTCATATTTGTCACTGAGTATCATTACTTTACATTACATTACGACGAAGAGTAGTAAGTTCAAAACAAGGTATATCTATCAGGATTTTAACTTCATATTTCTTCTATGTTTGAACCTTTGACACTGGGTACATTGTTCATCAAGGGAAGATTTAAGGCCATACAGGCGTCATAAGCACACAAAGATCGTCACTGGGAACGTTCTCATAGAAGTACTTGCTGGTATTATTGTTAATTTATATCGTGCTAAATTTTATAAACACCCCAGCAACGAGAGTACATTTACTGGCCAACATTACGGTGATTATACTACATTAACGATTCCCGTAATTTATCTTGTTTGTTGTAGATGTTCTTATTATTTTGTACAGTGTAATATGGCAGCTGGATTGCCAGAATTTTGCACACAATTTGTAAATATTAGATATGTATCACTGCTGAATATTTTTCTGAAGAATTCTGAAGAATTCTTCTATTTCTGTGAGGGGTTTGTAATTACAGTTAAACGGATAATGGTTTGTATTGTACAAATGTGCTACGTTTCATGCTAACAGGTCACACACAGATGTAAAATGCTTCGGCTGTTAACTGAATAAAGGCTAAATGATGTTTGCAACACACGTCATTTGATTGCCAAGCGACTCCTTAGAGAATTGTCAATATTATATATATATATATATATATATATATATATATATATATATATATATATATATATATATATATATATATACATGCATATAGCAGACGCTTAAAATAATATGTTCCGGAACCTATTGTGTCGGCTTGTAGATGTGGATCATGCAATTTGGCATTTGTTATAGTTATAAATTGTTAAGTTAGATGTGTGCCAATATTTGCGTTGAATGTGGCGAATTAATTATGTTGGTAGCTGGCACGTAAGATCTGTGCGTTTTGCAAAATTAAGTTTTTGATTGATAACACTTTGAATCTTTTATTGTATAAAGGCACAGGTCATAATTGACTCTTGAAAATGGTTACTGACTCAGATGTTTAATTTTTGTTTTAAATACTTTGCTACAAATAGGGTTGGGTTACCATGCCTACCGTCACCATCATGCCTCGTCTTGCAACAAGCGGTAAAACCCCATATAATGCACATTCTGCAACAGTTATGTGGAGTACATTGATGCATGGAGTGCAATGTAGGAGCCCAAGTTAATCGGGCCGGAACTGAAGATTATCTTTATTACCCTTAAACTTGACGCAATCGAGTTAGGCATTATCGTCTTGTGTCCGTTCATGGTCAGCATGCCTTGGAAGGGCAGGATATGGCGAAATAAAAAAAACCACAACAACCGCAACAACAACGAAAAAAACAAACAAGCAAACAAACAAACAAAAAAAAGGGAAACAAAACAACAAATCAAACATACAAACAAATTGACGAAGAAACAGAATTGTCTGTCGAGCTATGCAAGGTCTATGCAAAAAGTCAGTATGATGCAATCAGCTTCAAAAAGCTTGGCTGATAATTGACTTGCAGTCCAGGCAGCCTTTAGAGCTATCATTTATTTCTGTATTCGACGGAGTCCCGGGAATATCGTCAATAATTTTATGCCGATGAGAGAAAAGTCCTGAGGGACAACGTTATTGTGCACATAATGCGACATATACGTCTGGCACAGTAATGAAAAACAGAGTGAGTGTCGCAGTTTACAAGCTCTGAGGTAGATGTTTGAAAAAATAATATTGATGTGGATATAATGTCTGCATCAGTACATTGCTTAACTGATGTAGCATGTGCTCGTGATAAAGAAGTCGCACATAGATTTAATAATGTTAAAAAAAGACTTACAAATACATTGATTAGGACTTCCTGCACACAGGATAAGTGTTGTAGTTTACATGGATTCACCGAGCCTCCGATGTAGAAGGGCAGTTTTAGCTCTGCTGACCAAAGGTCTCAGAGCTCATGCGATCATTCATGTCCATCCTTCCAGCCATCGTGAAAGAACAGGATTGAACTCCTAATCCCACTGACGGTACGAGGATGTTAAAGGCAAATAATCACAATAATAATATTTTTGTTAATGTACGTTGTCATAATCTTTCATCAACAGCCAGTCAAGCAAAATATGTATGCATTTCTCCATGTATGCGTATTTATGAACAACTTGTCATATGTTAACAGTGATGCGTATTTGACCCGGTTATTTGATCCACTATTGTTTCACAACAATGTTAAATCATTCCCTTCTGTTTCTGTACAAGAAACAAGAAACAGCATTAGATAATATATATATATATATATATATATATATATATATATATATATATATATATATATATATATATATATATATATATATATATATATGTGTGTGTGTGTGCGTGCGTGCGTGCGTGCGTGCGTGCGCGTGCGTGCGCGTGCGTGTGTGTGTGTGTGTGTGTGTGTGTGTGTGTGTGTGTGTGTGTGTTAAAGATACCGTGAAAGTATCTATAGAATTATACATATGTCGATCTCAATTCAATTTTATTCTATTTTAATTTGTCATATTCCAGACACCATATATCATTATTTGCAACTTTTCCAGACCAAAATCGAGTACTGTAGGAAATTGTGTTCTCTTGGATATTGTTGTCAAGGGGGCGACGTGTTGTTAATTTATTTACGTTCTCGTTAGCGTTTAAATGTACGCACAGCTAAAGCCAATTATTAACCACGGACATTGAGCACAGAGCTTCCTCATGTGATATTTATTGCTCACTCAATAAGTTGAAGGGTAATATGTGATTAATTATGCGGCTTCTCCTCTGTATAAATACTCTAACTTCCCTGTTTTGACCAACCCATGACATGTGTAGTACTATAGCGCATAACGTTTGCAAGTTTATTTCTCCTATTCAGGCTATCTTGTGAAAATTGTACTATCTTTAAGGTCTTGGACCAAAAAGGTTTTGGAATAAAATATGTTTAAGCAATTTGTTGGTATTTTTTAATTGTCACACAGAATATCTGAATTAACGATATTATGAAAGTAAATCAGAAAGGAGAAGCCCCACTACGATATGAGAGCACTGTTTGATGATAAAGTCACGAAGCGCGTATATTTCACATATCAGACGTTTAAATTAAATATAATGAAATAATTGCATAAATTACTAGAAAGGAAAGCAGGAAGTCAACGCGTACTAAGCCAGACCACTTTAGTTCTACATGTAATGCATCCAAGTTGCGGTCTTCATCTTAAGAATGTTTGGATTTGTAAAAAAAAACAAACAAACAAACAAACAACAACAACAACAAAAAATGTGTAAGAGGTATTATTATTAATACGACATTTGTGACTATTTTGTGTGTGTGTGGGTGTGAAGTTAAATATTTGTCGCGATTTTTGACAAAGTGTTTCTCTGAAGCTTGCGCGATACTCTAATCTATTTCCAAACAAATCAAGTGTTTAAAGTTACTGAATGTTTCAGTTTGCACTCCAATGTTGTACATTTTGTTTATTTTATGCTCCAAATGTTAAAATAGGAAAGCAATAAAAGATAGACGGAAAACATAACACACCGCATTGTTGTTGTTTTTTTTTAATTAAGATTCCTTGCCATTTGTTTTTGTATGACCCCATTTAAAAATGGTTAAAAGTTAAGTTGCCAGAAAATCACGATGAAATGAAAGATAATCAGCCGTTAAATAAATAAATAATACTACCCTCTTACTTTCAGGTTTGACTATGCTTGAAATAAACAAATAGCTTTACTTCTGTTAAGTTTTCGTGGGAGTTGTTTGATTATATATATATATATATATATATATATATATATATATATATATATATATATATATATATATATATATATATATATATAACTTATGTCCACTAGATGCAGCCACGTCGGGGTTTTTTTTTTTTTTTTTTTTTTTTTTTGCTTTTTTGTTTGTTCGTTTGTTTTCTCTTGGTTTCGCCGTGTAAAAGCTAAGGGTAAATGAGTAACACACTTTCCTTCAGTGCCTGTGTTCAAAGTAAGTAAAACAATAGGAATAAGTTGGATATGTACGTGTGTGCTCATTGCTCTTCCAGGATGGCTGAACGGCTGACGACTTTGGCAACAATTCTTTTGAAAATGGCAGTTGAGCTTTCTGTATTGCAGTTTTTGGGGTGGCACGCTATTCTAGCTGAGAAATCAAATATGGTGCCCACAAGCTCTGAATTACTGGTTGCTGGTAGTGACTGTACATAAATAAGCTGAAGTTCGTCCTCGAGGGTATTGCCTTTATAGGCGTATTTCATGTCTGCAGCAAGCAGGAGAGTACCCTACTCATTAGCGTGTACTCGGTCTCTGTATAGATGGCTTCGTGGCATTTTGGTCTGCCCCTATGACTATAATTTGGCTATTGAAAAAGGAAGATACAGGCGACCATCAAACTCACCGTTGGAATAAAAAAATGTAACGTTTGCAATACCCTCGAGGACGATCTTCACTTTTTAGTCAATTGTTAATTATGCCATGAACGCAGGAAAATTCTATTCCCAAAAATTACAGGATATTTTCTTTTATTTTAACAGCTATTCAGATCTGGAGAAATTCATATTTGTCATGAAAACACAGGACTTGAAATTATAATTAATCTAGGTATATTTATAAAAGATTGTATAGAAATCCGGGGAAACTCATTGTAGAAGTACCCTGTATAAATATAAATACATATATATATATATATATATATATATATATATATATATATATATATATATATATATATATATATATATATATATATATATATATATATATAGTATATAATGTAATATATATATATATGCGCATCACTGGTGTTAAAATTTGGTATCATAATTGGGTTGTTTTGGCAATCGCCATATTAAGTACCACGTTGTATTTGTGTGTGTTTGGTGGGGGGGGAGGTTGTATTGTGTCTTGGCAGAATACCGTATTATTTATTGGTGTACGGTACAGTCTATAAAGTTCATTACATGCTGTGGTGTATTATCATATCAAAATAAACATATGCCACGTGGTAATGGAAACTCACACTGTCCAGTTTTTCAACACAGTTTTCTCATGTGAAAATGTACTTTCAATTTTGAATTTTGGTGACCTAAAACGTCACATACTAGACTTCCTGAAAAGTATAAAACATGATCTGTCCTTTGTCAAAGGTCATATGCAAAGTGATTCCCAAGCTTCGACCTTGATTCTTCACAAGCAACCTTTAATCCAGCTAGAATATACATGGGTTCCCCATATATGGAATTTGAGTATTTATAGTGTACTATTTAAAATATTTATTTGTTAAATATTATACACCTACCTATCTATCTATCTATCTATCTATCTATCTATCTATCTATCTATCTATCTATCTATCTATCTATCTATCTATCTATCTATCTATCTATCTATCTATCTATCTATCTATCTATCTACCTATCTATCTATCTATCTATCTATCTATCTATCTATCTATCTATTTATCTGTCTGTCTGTGTATCTATGTATCTATCTATCTATATATATGTATGTGTGTGTGTGTGTGTGTGTGTGTGTGTGTAGATTTTTTATTTCAATGCCCCTTCATGTATATATGTTCTTCATTTTTCATGTGCCTTGTCTTGGTAAAACGTTAAGCTGAGACACGATTGGTTGGAATTGGTAAGTTGTTAAACAATATCGCGGTCGAAATTAACAAGGTCAATGCTGAAACACCATCGTGGGCAAAATTGGTAAGTTTCATCCTCTTATGAAACTAAATCAGCGGTCTTTATGTACTATTTTTGGACAAAATTTATGATATTAACAATTCCGCGGGGAAAAGAGTACATCTTGCGCTTCCATGCACACAATCGTCAACTATTGAGGATTTCGTCGAGGCATTAAATATAATGAGCACAAAATTGAAGTTGCGCTCGACACGCAATTTCATTTTACTGCAATAATTATAATAATAACTTTATTAAAAACCCCGAAAGACGGAGAAATAAAAGTATACATCAAAATGAAATGCATATACAGCAGATAAATCAAACACAAAATGCGACACGAATTACACATGAAAAGTAACCCAGGTATAAGCTAAAACTAAAAGTACGTGAAACTCAATAAACTCAAAGGTACAAATGCAGAATGCACATTAAAAGCACGACTGTCGGAAACCGGTAAGTTATATGGTACGGCTCGACCTCACAAAGGCATTTAAAAAAGACTTTGCAGAGAGATGAGGAGATGCTCAGTCGACCAGAGCCTAACATAGTTGTCAGAAAAAAACAAGTTGCTGTAATGAGTCGACTATACCATTGGGGCCTGGAATATACAAGTTCTTTCCCAGCAAGGGAGGTTTGAAGTACGAATATTTGGCCGGGGAGACCCCGTACTGCAGCAGCTGCGAGACCAGGGTCTCTCTGAAGTGGGTATCAGTGACAATATATTTAGCCAACAGGGAAGACAGAATTCTTCGTTGTGGAGACTCCATTTGAAAAGCTCTGAAATATAATGAAATAGTTTTTTTGTGATTTGAATCTGTGTGACAGTATGGCACATTCCAGTGTGTGTGTGTCAGCATGGTAAACTGGCTAGTGATGCGTAAGGTTTTACCTTTCACTTTACAAAAAAAATGACCACCCTGTTTCTCGAATTATGAGGATATACGTGGCACTTATACCATGCCTCCTTTGTTTTCTCAAGGGATATATATGTCACCTGCTTACACATATATCCCTGCTTTAAATTTCTGTGGCTAAATTTCAACACAGGACTGATTTGCTTTGGTGAATACAGATGACGAGGGAACCTTTGATTGCCGTTCCTGAACAAAGATGAAAGGCCGTCTGCTTGAACTAGTTAATTTTATTTCGCAAAAACTTACCGGCGGATTTCCTTCCAATAAACGGGGTTGGAAAGGTAATTGTGTGGAGTTTAAAAGTGTCCTTTTATTTTTTCTCTGCGCCTACTAGTTGGTTTTTAACCTTGTATAGAATGTCAATGCTCAATGCATTCAGCTGATTAAGTGATGCCACCGTGTTTGAATGCCTGTACCTATGCAAATAAAATACATATAGCCAAATAAAAGGGCACTGTTGAATTTTGATATATTGCCAATAAAATGGCATACTTGTCACAAGTTTGTTGTATACATTAAGAAAGTTATTAGCCAAGAGCGCTGGGGTCTGAGATATAAGACATGCTCTTCTTCATGGTTTGTTTATTCAACAATTACAATCAGTATTGTCCCGATTTTTCCCCACATATAGTACAGAGCTAGAAAATACTTTATACTTTTATTATGTTCATGTGAACAGCTTAAAAGTTACAGGGCCGTAAAGTTGTCCATGCTGATTTGCAACACATTTGTATCTCGCTACCTTGAAATGCATTTATATTCATGAAAACAAAGAAGGCATGGTATAAAAAGGATACATCCCTTGTTCTCGTGATTTATCTGGAATCCTGCATTTTTAAATCCCTACGCTTCGCTCCGGGATTTAAAAAAGCAGGATTCCAGATAAATCCCTTGAACTTGGGATGTATCCTCTTCCTCTATCCCAGTATATGCCCATCTGTCTGCATGTACTGGTGCATGCTCTTATTCTCCTTTTCATTCCATGAAATGGTTCCCCATAAATATTTCTCCTGCCTCTGACTTCTGTCCTTCAAGCCGTCCAATCTGGCTTTACCTCAAATTATCGTTATGTCAGGCATCTACCTGACTTTAAAGCTATGCTAAAGGAGGTAATATGGCCTGGGTCTATGGGAATGCGGTAAGTTGAATTCCCCCCTTGGAACCTCCCGAGAGATGTCCTCTTACATACGTACAACGTGACGTACGGACGGGACGGGGAAAAGGCCAGTAGAAAATTTCATTGTGCCAGCTTCAATATGACACATATTACTAGCTGAATCCGATTGCAGAGTATTGCTGAACCTGATAATTATCTCTGGAAACGCCAAGCGCAAACGAACATTTTATTTCATTTGTTCAAACAAAAATCTGCACATTTGTGTTCAGTGTCTCTGAACACACACATACACACACACACACACACGCATATATATATATATATATATACATTTATGTGTGTATGTGTGTATGAACAGTTTTTTTGTTTGTTTGTTTTTTTGTTTGTTTTTTTTTTTGGGGGGGGGGGCAAGTCTATCAACATCTTTGTTTCCATTCAAGTCAGCCCATCATTGTGGTCTTTGCAGTCATCAGGAAAAGAATGATATGTGCACTGTATTTTTGCAAAGGATATGTGCATGCATCGCTACTTATTTGTGTATTAATTGTTAATTTTCTTTCAGGATGTGGACGTTAACATCTTCGTTGTTGGTGTGAAACTGTGATATTATATGGATAGTATCCGTTATTCCAGGGTATATATGTTGATATACAAATACTACCTAGGCGCATGCTCTGAAATTTCTCTTGTTATTGATGAAGGCACATAGTCTGCATGAAGCTTCTCGGTAAGAACACTTGCATGGCATGCCGTAGCCCTGTGTACTTGAAACGCCGATGCTGTACAAGCTTTCTGTCGTTTAAAATGATATATATGTTTGTACATTTAAAAGGAAAGTACCACAATGTGAGACTTGAATGTTTGTTTGGATTCTTATAGAATGCCATGTACTTGTGAACTGTTAATCCACATTCCATTAGGCCTAATTGAAAGGGTACCCAATCATGTGTGATACGTAATCAGTGCTGAAGGTTTCTGGTAAGAGACCAAGTACGTCCGAGATCAAAACGTAAAGGAGTGCAACTGTGACAGAAGAAACGTAATGAGCTAATATGTCAGCCATGGCCAACTCCCTCAATGGAATCTACTTATGGAATACCATATGATAATTAGGAGCGGTATTATAGCTCTAAACGGATATATTCACCAGGAAGTAATGCTTTGTTTTATTTGTACACAATTGTCAGGAGGCATCTTTTGCATATTTTTATTGTATATTTTGAGAGACAACCGTTAAAATATTGAATAATCCACAATTTTGGCGCATTCGTCATACTTTCTTGATAATTAATTTTCACACAGAGCAAATAGCCTGATGGAAAGCAAATTACTATAATGTCATGAGTACCAATGCATCATCACAATTGGATAAAAGATTGATTGACTGCAAGAAGAAAACACTCAGACAATGTCAAGTCCCTGCACAAGGCACACGTCGCTCAAAAGTCCCCAGACACAAAGATGTAGTGTTGTATGTGGGTATCAAAAGTTTTGCTTTTAATGCTATCAGTGCCCTTGCCCAGCAGTTTTAAGAAGGAACTATTTATCATGCAACAGACCACTGCCACGGGACCTGCCATTTCCAAATACATGAAAAAAGCACAACGGGGCTCGCAGTTGAGACTGAGATCTCATGTGCAAAGGCATGTGGAATTGTGCAATTTCGTATTTCTTAAGTTTTTTCAGGTTGTTTGACTGTAACCTGGGTTTGAAAAATTATACCAATAAGGAAAAGTGAGTAACCTAGCATCTTTACCGATTGATTTGCTTCCTTCGCCTTCTGCAAAATTGTCGATGAGTTGACCTAACCTGTTCGTCATCCCTGGAGCACAACTTTAATTCCAGATTTTTTATCTTCAGCCTCTTGATTAAACAAGAGGGTCGGTAAGGGGTTTCCCGTACTGGCGTACTGGGGCTTTTTATTTGCCGTACTGGCGTACTGGAAGCCCTATTGTTTTACGCACTTCGTACTTTCCCAAATTTTGAAAGATCTTTATATTCCGTACTGCGTACTCTAGAAAAATAATTACCTGTACCGGCGTACCGACGCCCCCCCCCCCCCCCCCCTTCTAAACAAGACAGACCATCACAGGATTGATTTAGTCTTACTTCATGCATCTAAATATTAAAAGGTAGAACGGTTATTATGAATAATCAAATCAACGTCTTAGAACAGAATGTCAGAATAAAATGAGAATCTTATATAATACATTCGTCGTGCTTTTAACCCCGGCCTGGTGTCCTGTGTTTGTTGAGTTCATCGTAGTTATATTCCCGGCCCGGGATTCCACGCCACCTGATCTGAACCTTTACAACTCTTAACCCTTTCCCCATACATTGGCGAAAACCAGCAGGTGGTCAAATGTCATCTGGTTCAATGTTTTTACTAATATAATCGACAATAGCGCTCAAGCGTTATACAACATATTCCTTACAGTAACACTGGCTGCATTGAAGTTCGTCAGGAAGTAAAATACACATCTGCCAAAGATTTGCCAACACATCTTTGACCAGAAGTTGGCACCACATCGGGAAATAAAATATTCATTAATCAACAGACTTCTTGTAACAATCATAGAGACTGCCACCCCATCTAAGACACGTCCTTTGTTTGAAAAACTCTGTTCATGACACTTGACTTTCATTTTTTTTTTTTTTTTTTTTTTTTATGGTCGTCATCCTGCAGACAAGCTCCTGCAACTTCTGTAAGGTGTCCACTCAATTCGAAGCCCAGCAACAGCCATTGACTCAATAGCAGGGATTTCCTGTCCAACCAACTTTACTTCTTAGGACCTGGTCAAATGACATGCTGAAAACCAATGGCTACACTGTTATAAAGAAATAAGTGATGGTGCATCTTTATTGCCGTCATAAACGAACCAGGTAATGCTATCAATGTTGGGATATATAAACGCTGCACGAGGAGCTTATTGTCGTCCAATGGAAAATACGTAAACCCCAAACATGCGGGCCTTTTTCTCATTTTGTTTTTATCGCATCAGGAAGTTACACTGTGGCACTTAAAAGACTGGATGTTTTGTTGCCGAGCCCTGGACTATCAGTATACACTGTTCTTCTATATGGTAGACCTGCCTACATTACTTGTGTTCGGTTGGAGGGAACAGATTGCTTGTAAATTAATACTAGCATATAAATGTACTCTAAATAGGCACTTGAGAGTGTAGGTTCAGGTACTTTTTCAGTGTACAATGCCTTCGGTCCAATAACAATATACTGAAAGAATCCTTACTTTGCTCCTTTCGTACGGAACCTAATTCTATCTTAAGCACTAAATCACTTAATAGGAGAAAGACAAAATAAACAAACATTTGACCTGAAAACTCACACAGTATCATTAAATTTTTTATCAGTTTTCCGAAATCTCTATTTAGCATATGGCAATTAAGGGATCTGGGCTCAAGCAAGCAATTATTGATTCTTTTGGCAATCTTTTTTTTTTTTACATCAAGGCAGCTGCGAGTTTTTTTATTTACGCTATGATGACTTGTATCCAGGTTGTTGTCCAATATATGCTTCTTCTTGTTTTGTTTCTTGTACGTGTACCTATAGAGCACGAATAAAGACATGCATATACATATATATATATATATATATATATATATATATATATATATATATATATATATATATATATATACATATATATATATATATAATTCAAAATCAAACTGAAATATTGTAGCGTTTTAATGAAATGTGAAACCTGAGTATAAGGAGGTGAACCGGTTATAACTGCTAGTTGGAAGGAAGCACCCTCAGCGTCCTGCAGATTAAGTGTTGCTTGCGACCACTCATCACAGCTGCAATTAAAAACATCAACTTCGCAAAGTTCAAGGCCCTGATGAAATTATTTTGTCATGCAACTGTCCTCTTAATCACTGAAACAAATCATTTCCTCATAATAAAGTTTTTTGTGTACCATATACAAATCAACACCCGGATCGAAAAGCCCTGGGACTGTTGACAGCTGATTAAATGAAATTATAGAAGGCCTACACTTACATGTATATGGGTCACAGGAACCAACAATTTAAAATTACACTTTTACCGTTACAGGAATTGCTGGGTGACCGTGCATTGGTAAAGGACACTTAATTGGAGTTTTATCACAAGGTAACTATAAAATGTGGCATAACTTTTATTGTCGGCAAGCTGTTCATCCAATGTGGGCCCAGTGTATTAGACCTATTGCCGATGAAGAACCTGTCTATTTAAGGATATAAATAGAACAGAAATATGATAGGGCATGGATAAATACAACAGATTATACTTACAATATTTATAAAAGTTGAATGAGAAATTTCGGAAAGAATCTTAATTAATGACTAGATAGTACCAGATACTCAAAATAAGGAATGCTTTCATGAACGCTTCCAGCTAATTGTGCAGATAGAACATTATTAAAGTTATCCATACTTTCCATTTCAAGCTGTTCGTTTGGCACTTTGCCCTAAGTCTGACAGCCACTTAATATGATGGTGTTGAAGTGATTATCCACCATTATTTTTGTGTAAACAAGAAGTTGTGGGAAATGTGCAACTTTTGTAATTCGGTTTAGGTTTCAAAGCATTAGTTTCACTTTTCAACAATTGTTTTATCCATGTTCACCAGTTGGTGTTGTGGCCAAACCATCAGAAGCTGTTCATTATAAATGTATCAAAATTCGTTTTGAGATAGCAAGGCAGTTAAATGTACAATAGTGACTTGATATATATATATATATATATATATATATATATATATATATATATATATATATATATATATATATATATATATATATATATATATCTGTTCATATTTCGCTACAGCAAATTTTAGTTTCCAAAAAATACCTGTTGTAGTAAAGGAGTGGTTGATGCTTATTTCTTTCAATGCCATGTGTTTAATGAATCAACAGCTTCTGCGCACCTTAAAATATACCGAGCAAAGCTGTTGCCCTGGACAATTCTTATGGTCTCTGCAACCATATATATACTGTTGCCTGAATGAAAGATCGCTCTACAAAAAATACGAATCTGTATATCTGTACACTCCTGGTCCAAAACACAGCCCCCCCCCCCCCCCCCCCGTTTAACGTCTTACATAACAGTCCATGTGATACCCATATTTTCTGCACAAACATTAGTCATAACAACTTATATAAAAACCAGCCAGTATTTTCGGACCCATATTCACTATCGGGGCGTCCTTTTCGCCCAAGCGCCAGCTTTCACACACCAGGGGGTCGTGGCGGGTCCTGCTAGTGCTGCTGCAAAATTTATAGCCCGAGGGCGACTTCTATGTCTGGTACTGTGGGGCCCACCACCAGATTTCTGTTACCATGCATCTTGGTTACGGTTGATTAGAGCAACCGCTTTTTTACGTGTGGTTGTTTGTGGAGCGATTTTGCTGGTCGTTGTCCACGTGTTGCAGCTGGTCTGCACTAAGGCTGTCCAACTGGAGCATTGGAGAAAAATTTGGCATCACAGTTCTTGAAAAATGCCATAGAATTTATCGAAAATAAGTGTTTCTCATGTAAAGAAGTTGAGAAAATGCTCCAGGGAATATAAATTTGCTGCTACAGATATTTCCAGTTGGACAGCACTGGTGGGAGGTGGGAACTGGGGTTGGTATTTGCAGGTACTACTGTACCATGATCATACCATGCAGAACCTGCCCGGGTATATCAAAGAGAGTGAATGTAAGAACATTTTCAAAAATAATGTGAAATCATTCTTGATGCAGAATCAGATCAGAGTCTGTATTAATCAATTACGCCCCTAGGGACCAACAGTTATACAAAAATTACAAAAGACGGAGGTGCCCTCCATCGGCACATACAAAGACTACATATATTACAATCACATGCATGACTGCCATGAGATGGGAGTACTGGAGAGCGACCGCTTTAGATATTTATAATTTCAGTATCTGGGCCATTCTCCCGTTACGTGTGTTACATTCAGGCACCTTTGGAAGAGGAATTGTTCATAGTTCTTTGCCTTATAAACCTTATTTTACACTGAAATATTGGCCATGGGTTCCTCAAAGGATGAGGAAAGTGGAGGTAAATACACACATTCAGGACATATGAAAACAAAAAAATTACCAGATCATTTTGTCAGCGTCACGTGTGGTACGCTGAAAAATCGAAATAATTGACTTTAAAATTTTGATTGCAAAACTCTGTGATTTGTTGGAGAGGGAAGAAAAAGCTTACTATTTTTGTAAGATTGAGTATCCAAATGAATATTCATTATCACCTCTCAAAATGTTTATAACATAGTTTGCATGAATGAGACCAACATATATGCGTTACGTGTGTTACATAACTTCGTTACGTGTGTTACACTGTGAAAAAACACCTTTTTCAATTGCACATCATGTAAATTAGCAAAGCATTAAGTAAATTTGAGCGTCTAAAAATGAAAACCTTTCTCTGCGCAAAATTCTCCTTTACACATAATATATGCATAAATTAACTTATCAGATCCTCAATTTACCCAGAATACCTTAATGATACTGCCTTTGTTTAACGTAAAATATAGTTAAAATCACTTAAGAGTGAATTGAATGATATCTCGATCCCACTGGTTTTGCATGTTCAAGTGTGGGGATACTATCTGAAAACCTGTATTCATGACTTCACGAGCAAATGTGTAACTTAAAATGATGCTAATAGATCTGACTGCATCATGGGAAGGATTTGTGTCAGCCGTGCCCTGTCGTGGTAAAATCGAAAATGAATCTTAGGAACCCCTGATGGTAAATAAGAAGCAAGTTCATAGTCCACGCATAACCAAGCTCCCATTACAGAGACTGCATATCTATCGCACTTGGGAAGAGAACTGTACATACCTTGTGATAAATAAAAAATGTAGTAGTACTTTATTGCGTTCAACTATATGAGAAGAAAACAAAGCATATTACATTCAAGTTTGAAGGGAATCCAGTTGGCAGTTTCGGAAAGTCCAAAAAGAAAGACCCCCAAAAATCAAAACAAAACAGAACAGACACAAGCGTATAAAAAACGCAAATTTGCAAAAGAAGATAAAAAAGATAGCGCCGCTTGTCGAAGAAACAGAAAGTGTTTGCATGTGGTACTCTAATTGGCGTGGCTGTTTTGCGAAAAAAAAAGCAATCTAAGACTTGAACATTTCAGTACATAGAGTCCCAAAAATATGCAACGTTTTGAACAATATTGGCACAGAATGACTGCCCACCATGTTTGACAAGGTTGCGATGGACACAGGACGAATGTCGCCTGCAACATCAATGGGTAATGCGTATTCTGCATATTTACCTACAGTTCCATGCATGCAGGACGTTTTCGTTGCACATGACCATGTGGGATGTCATAATTAGCACATTAGACCACTTTTCCTATATAATTAATAACGAGAAAAAAAGTTAACATACCGCAGAAAACTTGCTAAAGTTATTTATGCAGACCCGGTAGTTTGTTTTAATTTGTCCATGCGAAATGAGAAACTATCATTTTGAACAATCATCTCTATGTAATAATAATTTGAAGACATAATTTTAAATTTTAAAAAATGCACGTAATTTCGATTTCTGTTGTAGCCCCGCGCATCAATTATATATCCTTTCCTAGCTCTATGTTCTGTCAAAGGAAAATCACTTCCAAATTGTTACGGAAGTCCTTTCAGTTCGTGTGCGCAAATTATGAAGAAGTCAATTAAATGTATGTGTGTTTTGAAATATAACTTATGATTAGAAGACAAGATGTTGTTGAGACCCTCGCTGTTAGCGGTGTCACTTTGCATGTACATCGGTGATAATACTGAATCAACGAGGTTATCACTGACTGACAACACATCACTGAAAAATCACTATCAAACTAAGAAAGATGATTTGCTGCATAGCAAATCAGTGTGTGTGTGTCTTCAAAGCATACTGGTATGGCAATGTACAACTATTCCATAACACAGGAGTAGAAGTTGCAATGGCATCTCTTTCTATTATAGCTTTGAAGTCATTCAAAATTTAAAATTTATAATGGTGCTATTTAGCATAATTTAAATTGCTACAACTTTTATTTTTAATTCATTAGGTGCGCAATGGTCAACAACCCCCTAGTAGAAGTTAGAATGACATTTTTTCGAATACTTGTTATTGTAAAAAAATGTGTCACATGGACTGTTATGTAATATGGACAGCATAGCTAAGAGTATGACTGAAAACAAAATGACCTGGAAATGAGATAACAGCCACAAAGGTGCGAAAAGTATGTGTTATTCGGGTTCCTGTGGGATTTTTAAGGGGCCACAGGCAACACAGAGATTCATAATTCCACGGCGTCCGGGTTACTCACAGCTTTCTGAATTCGTAAAGAGACAGGATCATTGGCATGCTGGAGGATGGTCTTGCCCAGTGGGTTGGCTGAAGAATGGGGTGCACCACGTCAGCAGTACAGAGGTGGTGCGATCGTTTTCAACAAACAAGAGGATGCAATAGCATAAGGAAAGTTGGATCTGGAAGACCAAGACTTTCATATAGGAAGGACGACCGTCATCTGGTGCGGTGCATGAAGGGACACACGTTTGAGGGGCTTTGGCAGCAGTATCGCCAGGCCTGCAACATTGCATCAAAAATGGGGAAGTCAAAATATGTGAATTATTAACTGAAAAAAATACCAAGCGACTGCTGGCCAAACTAAGGTCACACCGCCCTGCCATCCGAATCCCTCTCCGCTCTGTGCACTGGCCTTCAGAGATACAGTGGCGTCAGGAACATGCTGATTGGATCAGAGATCAGCGGGGGAATGTTATGTGGTCTGGCGAGTCGCAAGTTTGCCTCGGATTTCCATGATGGGAGGATATGATTTAGACATATGCCTTTATAATAGAGATTTGTGGATGGATGCATGGTGGAGCATTACCACTCAGGAAGAGGCAGCGTCATTATGGGGGGGGGGGGATCATTACGACAGTGTCACTGGTGTAGCGGACTTTGCTCTGGATTTGCAAGGGGCTTGGGCAGAAATCTCACAACCGAAGATAATGAATCTCTACAGATCAATGAGCCGTCGGGGATGCACCTTCATATCAACACAAGGAGGTGCAACGCATCACTGAGTGTACTTTAGAAGCATTTGCCATATCGAGATGTGGACAAAACTGATCCCCTACAATATAATTTTCTTTTGGTGCAAGCAATGGAAACAATGCAGCTGTTCATGTTTCCATGCTGTGCTTATCCAGGTGTGACGCATTATCTCTAATATTCAAATATTCAAGTCTATGTCGGAACGTTAAAACTTGTGTTTCGTTTCATAATTTACTCTATGATGTGTAAATTAACGTATGTTGCTTGAATTTTGCTGCTAAGAATATTATTTTCAGAGGGGCTTTGCTTCAATATATCCCAACCTTCACTTTGAAAAAAATCCTGACCTTATTGACATGAATGAAGGTACATGTGAATGATAAAAGATATATTTTCTTAATCAAGGCTGGACATGATAGCTGGTATTGTATATTCCTTATTCTGTGACAAGTCAAGACGAGACAAGAGACGACAACCATGTTGCCACAGGGTTCAGTTACAGGAACTTACTGTGCCTTCATATTTTAGCAGAGCCTCGTTTGGTCATTACAGGTTGCTGTACACGTGGGAACTTCCGGTTGATTTTATATCATTCATGTGTTTGCGTGTGATGCAAACAACAAAAAAAAGTTATCCATTCTTAGATCAGTGACGACCACACCTGTCAGCCCCATATGAATTGATCAAGAGTGCACATTCAGACGCGTCTTGGTTGTGTATTTGGATTATTAATATTATTGAGGCTACAGCCTACTCGTTTTCATCATGGCCAATACATGCAGGTAAATTGTAGTCGATGCAAAATGTGGATCAGACAGGTGCATAAAACTGTCAAGATTCATTTACTTTTTGCCACACAGGGAGCACATTGTTTCCACATTGAAATGATGACGTGCCAACAATAATGTGAATGAATCATCTGTGCTTGGTCACACTGCAAGCAGATTGTGTCTACACTGCCACCTCACTGTACACAACGCACTGCACATTACAGCATGAGCGTATATTCTTGGATTTTATGTCCATTATTGCAGTATTCATTGCACATTATACACCACAATGTACCACAGGCTGTATGCTGCCTTATTTTGCAACACTCCAACGACACTAGTTGAACTCCTGATGTGTAACAATATGAGGGCACTGAAGAAATATTGCCACAAGGCCAGAGGATGTATGGGAGTCTTTTTCTCACTCTGAAAACTTTTTATGATATTTGGTTACGAGGCACATTTTATGATACCTGCTACAAGCAAAATCTACAGATAAAACATCGTTTAATGAAAATCTTAATTTTTGCAATCCCCATTCACTAACATACATAGAATATATGCATTAACCAGCAAGCACCCGAATTGAGAAGAAGTAAAAATCCAGGCATCAAGAACAGCTAACAACTAGGAGTCCCTGGGAGTGTTCCTTTAAAGCAATTGGGTGAGCGGTATCCATTTTTCTTTCTTTCTTTTTTTCTTTCTTTTTTTTTAAGATTTGCAAATGAAAAAAAAATCACTGGAGCGTAACTATTTGCACAAACTTGGTATATAACCCCACCCAAGGTACATTGCCACCAAGTTTTAAGTGATTCTGGCTCCCGAATTTTTTAGAGAAGTAAAAAATGTGAATTAGCATTAGAATGCCTATTGCTTACATATTAATCAATGGGAAAGGTACATTAACCGAAAAGTGCCCAACTTAAGAGAATCGTTCAAAATCAGAAATCCGCAGCAGTGCTTGCCTCCTAAGCAGACTTTCTTGGGGCGATACACTATGTTGGCCCCCAGCGAGGGGGGTAGTAGACCGCCAAGAACGGATGTTTAGCAGGCAACAGCAGTGCTACCTAGTGATTCAAATTGTTTGACCTTTTCACAAGGAACATATTCACAACGCTTAATCTGAGAGACGGTTCTAGAGAAGTCGAAAATAGCAAAATCACACTCCACCAAAAAAAATATACATGTATAAATATATATATATATATATATATATATATATATATATATATATATATATATATATATATATATATATATATATATATATATATGATAGAAAAAATTGCAGCGCCACCTGGTGAATAAAATTTAGAACTAGGTAGCCCTAGAAATATTCCTCTGTGATATCAACGCATTTTGGTGTGTGGTTTCGGAGCAGAAGGTTTTCTTAAGATTTGCCAAAATAAAAGGACAAAACAAAGTCATGAAAAATTCAAAAATCACTGGAGTCTGACCATTTGAATAAACTTGGTAGAAACATGCCCAAGGTACATCCCCACCAAGTTTCAAGTTAATCTGGCAAACGGTTTCGGAGAAAAAAGTCGAAATTGTGAATTAGAAGTAGAATGCCCATTGACTTGCATAGTATTCAATAGGAAAAGTATATTTACCTATAAATACCGGATTTTTTTAAATCGTTAAAAAACAGAAATTTACAGCAGTCCAACCTAGTGAACAACCTTGTTTTACCCTTTCACAAAGATCATATCTAAAAAGTTTCAGCTTAATCTGAGTGACGGTTCCGGAGAAGTCGAAAATAGCCTAAACAAACAAACAAACAAACAAACAAACAAAAATCATTAAAAAAAATTGCAGTGCCATCTGGTGAACAAAGAAGGTCTACGGGTACCCAGAAGTGAAATGTCTCTTTGCAATTTCGAAGCAATAGACCATGTCAGAAATGAGTTTCACCACCAGATGGCTCTGGGGTACTATCCACCCTAGCCTGACAGAGTGCCCACTAGCTAAGCATGGCAGAGTATGGGAGGTGGAGAGTCTTTGAGTTGAAACAGGAACTAATCAAGAGAGGAGCACCAACTAAAGGCAAAAAGTGTGATTTAGTAGAAGGTTAGTACTTGCTGATCAGTTTCATATATTATCTTACAGGAATTTATCCCAAGATTACAAGTTTAGTCACTTGACTCCAATGGGTTGAACCAGCAGTTTACATCACTGGTCATATATTGCTGTGTGTGTGTTGTCTCTTGGCCACACACAATTCTGTGACAAGTCAAATTATGAGACTGTGATTAAAAGTATAATTAATGTTCCATAAAGAGAGACTTTCATAGCCATACATACATTATTTTGAATGTGGAATAACCTGGTCAAAGTGTACATAAGCCACCAGTAGCCTGACCTGAGCCAAGCCTCTGGGGCCCAGCCAGTAGCTTGTATATTGGGTCACTCCAGGGGATTAGCAAGGTGTTAATGCTGCTGTTGTCTAGTTCCTCTGGGGAGAGTGCTTTATGGGTGTGCTGTGTATACAAGACACTTGTTGGTAATGTGTTTGTCCAGAATAACAATGAGGTAAAAACACTGCATTACTCAAAGGCAAAGATGAAAAACTGAACAAGAAAAGGTAAAGTAACTTTGGGATGGGACATGCGCATTGGTGGTATGTTTTGTGTGCTTTCAGTTATGGTTTTGAATCCTTGGTCGGGCCATTGAGGAAGGGGTGTTTCTTTTTTCAGACTGAGTATAGGTTCAGAATGAAAATTGTTATTTCTGTCATATGCGTCAAGTCTGAAAAAAAGTGCAAGACTAAATATGTGTCCTGTCAACTGAACTGTATGAGGTAATGAAGGGCAGCCAAGCTGTTCAAATGTAAGGAAAAAGGTAAACTTTCAAACTGGAGGGGACATAAAGTTACTTTTCCTTTTCTTGTTTAGTTTTTCATCTTTGCGTTTGAGTATGCAGTGTTTTTACCTCATTGTAATTCTGGACAAACACATTACCAACAAGTGTCTTGTATACACAGCACACCCATAAAGCACTCGCCCCAGAGGAACTAGACAACAGCAGCATTAACACCTTGCTTATCCCCTGGAGTGACCCAATATACAAGCTACTGGCTGGGCCCCAGAGGCTTGGCTCAGGTCAGGCTACTGGTGGCCTATGTGCACTTTGACCAGGGTATTCCACATTCAAAATAATGTATGTATGGCTATGAAAGTCTCTCTTTATGGAACATTAATTATACTTTTAATCACAGTCTCATAATTTGACTTGTCACAGAATTGTGTGTGGCCAAGAGACAACACACACACAGCAATATATGACCAGTGATGTAAACTGCTGGTTCAACCCATTGGAGTCAAGTGACTAAACTTGTAATCTTGGGATAAATTCCTGTAAGATAATATATGAAACTGATCAGCAAGTACTTACCTTTCTACTAAATCACACTTTTTGCCTTTAATTGGTGCTCCTCTCTTAATTAGTTCCTGTTTCTACTCAAAGACTGTCCACCTCCCATACTCTGCCATGCCTAGCTAGTGGGCACTCAGTCAAGCTAGGGTGGATAGTACCCCAGAGCCATCTGGTGGTGAAATTTCTGACATGGTCTATTGGTCAAGTGATTTCGGAGAAGATGATTTTATTAAGATTTTGCAAAAAAATGAACAAAAAAAATAATTAAAAAAAAATTGCTGGACCATAACCATTTATAACTTCGTAAAGACTCGCCCAAGCTGCATCGCCACCAGGTTTGAAGCGAATCTGGCGTGAAGTTTTGAAGAAAAAATAAAAAATGTGAATTGTGGATGGACTACGGACCATCCTAAAAGGTCAGAGAAGTCAGCTGAGCTAAAAATGTTATAATTTGCAATTCTTGATGTAATGCTAAAAGGGTAATTAAAGCAATCATATAGAGATTTACAGACCAGTCAGGAATATAAAAACAGTATTTCTGAATGCTGAAATGCTATATATTCAATCATAAGTTGCCAGTCGAAACTGAGCGTTGTAGGACCCATTATATATTATGGTGTTTCATTTATTTTGTATCAAAAGCATTTTGTATCAACACTCTTCAGGAAATGGTAAGTCCCTCAAATTAAGTCTTTACCTATTTATAATTGTACCATCGTATGGTGTTGAATAATAACCCAGTATTTTTTTTTTTCAAAATTAGCAAAAATTTGACAGACTGTTGACGACGCGATCAGTGTTCGATGACCAGGTTCCCAAAACAAAGTTTGTGTCTTGTGGTTTCCTGGTTGCTGCACAAGTTGGTGACAGGCTTCAGTCTGATTGGCTCTCTGGGATATCATGCGTATAACATGTGAAGCATGTAATTATACTAAGCAGGATAACAAACAGAATTTATCCTCCTCCTCATTTTCATCCCATCATCGTCCTCATCTAGATTTGTTTGTTACTCAACCTTATAAGAACTGGATGTTATTTTCAGGGTAAGATGTAGCTCTCCATTTATAACATTGGTAAGCTCTTAATGTAGCTTGAAAACACAAGGTATGTGCGCCACAAGAACGTAAAACTTTCGCCATTACAAGATGAAATACATTCTTCCAGCTGGTAGATTGTACATCTGACAGTCGTTTCAAAATGAAGTACCTTACTTTATACTAATGTATAAATTATGAAGTGACAAGGTGGTCAAGTGGATGGAATACCATTTCCTGAAGAGTGTTGATACAAAATGCTTTTGATACAAAATAAATGAAATACCATAATATATAATGGGTCCTATAATTTATTCCAGCATAAACCTTTTTAATTTTTTAGACTTATAACTGTGAAAGTTGATTTTATGATCAAGGCGAAACGTCAGCATAGTTATCTGATCTCCCCGCTGCTGATACTGGTAGTCTTAATGTAATAATTTTGGGCACATGAAATTAGTTTTAGTAGTTGCAGTATCTTTGTTTTAAAGAGACTGGTCTTTTTGGAGAGTATAGGAAAAAAGCGATGGTTGTGACCCTGTGTTTCATTCAGGTCTACAAGGTAGCAAGGTTGAGAATTGTCACTATGAAAGCATACTGTGACAGAGACTAATAATGAAATGTGGACAAACAAATTTATTGAATTCAGGTGTTTAATATTTGGTTTAATTACACGGTTGAATCTTCATTATGTAATCTTGTGGATACATTATAAATAGGATGTATGCAGATTTAAATGCGGTCCTACTCTAACATCTATTGAGCAAAAGAGGGAGCTACCTGCATCAGGGCAGATCCATGTATTTAGCACGGTCGAAAGTACTTTCTCAATAAAATAAACAACACAAACACAGAATAATCATAAGAAAATGTTTTATCATATATTTGAAACATAAGGGATGCCTAAATTGATTAGAAATGAGCTCTCTTTTGGTTGATAAGGTGTTATTTACGGATGTTTATGTAGTATATGATACAAGTCTGCCCTGATCATGGTGGAATCATTAGTCTGTTGCCCTGGCAACACAGGAAGCGAGCAGGATCGCAGTTAAATATGAATGTCGCCTATTGCGTTAATTCAATAATAATTTGGAAATGACCGTAGCGGCTATCTATGAACATTTGTGGAGACTCGTTCAAGCTACATTCCCATTATGGTCGATGAAAATGCAGCATGTGATTTGAAAAAAGTCAAAACTTTCAAAAACACACAAGAACCATAGAACAGAAAAACAACAACACCATCTTTCCAATAGACACATGTATCAATCTTAAAGTGGTCAAAACTTAACCAATGCAATTTCGAAACCACAAGGGAAGCGGTTTCAGAGAACAAGCGTTTTTTAACATTTACAAGAAATCAACAACAAAAAGCCATCACTAAAATTAAGTAATTGACCATTTCAGAAGCTTAGCTGAGATAGTCCGGGTTTGAAGAGAATCCAGTCACAAATTTACAGCAGAAGTCGAAAAGTCGCATCGTTTGGAGACGATGTGTCTGATTTCACAAACACCTGGCTGATCCGTCAGATGGCAGCACCTTTTGGTGTTGGTTAAGGTAGCGGCATCGTTGTGGCGTAGGGGCCTAACTTTCCCGCATCGCAAAATGGGTTTTTATCATTTCCTGAAAGCACAATACTTGAAGTATATTGTCACCAAAAATCAGATTAAAAAATTAAATATTTATATGAGAAAATTGCGTTTAAACTTTTGGAAGTTTAGCTGTCTAGTACACGCGCTGGTTCTGTTTGTTTGGATATGGTAATTTGCGACGGTGTTTTCGCAGCAATCCGCGATCGTCCACATACCTGGCAACGGGACGGGGCACACGACCGTCGCCCAGAACAATGGCGGCACGCTGAAGTGGAACGGAGCTGATTAGGCTACAGAACCGATTAACGTTAATTATGTAAACAGGCTGTTCAACTATGTAAAACTGGATGACTTTCATGTTTTTGGGGTGTTCCTATTTGTGATATGAACTTCGGGATGCGTGATTTCTCCAAATGGAACATAAACGATGCTGACTTCGGAGTCCTTTGATCTTGGTTACGATCGTATACCGATACGCAACACCCGGAAACCATTACCGTATTCAGCGAAATTTAACAATTATGCTGGTGTCCTTCATTATGTTGAATTTCATCATGGGTTTCCTATTTATTGTCGCATTTCATTTGAACATGAAACATTGTGAGTTCCGTAGTTCTCTGTTCAACTTTGGTGGTGCCAATGTGGCATTCATATATGACCTAGCTGACTAACTTACAATCAGTCTCCGTTCATGTTCACACAGTGACAGTACAGTCAAGAGCACAGAAGGTGTAAAATCCAAAAATCAAATTCAGAAAAATGCCTAAAATGAAAAAGAAACTAAAGCCCAGCAACGTAAACGTCAAGCAGCCGAGTTAGTTGCAGTGGGAGAGACGGCACTTACAGACGAGATTACGCAACTGGGGTAAATATATGTGTGTTTGTTATTTATTTGTTTGTTCTTTGCGCAGCATTGATATGACCATGGATCGTCGATATTATGACAGAGAATGAAAAGTAATATTTCTCTAGGCCTTGTTCTATCATATTACCGTAAATGTTTCCGTTCTGGTAATTGCCCATTGAAACTAATACATCAACCATGTCAACGTACGTATGTAAGTTCATACGCAGAAGATTTTTATTTCATCACGGTCTACTTTCAGTTGACAGCTATTGTTTGGCTCTCGCAAATAATGAATATGGACATTTTCAAAAGGTTGTGGATCATGCCGACTTTCTCTCCCAGTTTTTCCATGGATGCACATGGGAGCAACTATACAACATTTCAATATTCAACAAGTAGCCGGAACCAGACAATGCTGTAGGACCTATTTCTGATATTCAGTATTTGCATGTAGCAGCACAGATAGGAGTAAATCTTGGGAGTTTGAGTTGTAACTTTCAAATGTTCCCTTCCAAATAAATGCAAGGAGTTCCCTTCCAACTAAATACAAGGAAAATGATATTCCGAAAATTGCATAAAACCCCATCACATTCGGGTAAAATATGTCCAGCAGTTTACTTATCATTTTGAACACGTACACCCCCCCCCCCCTTTCGTATCGGGAGAGTACCAGGAGTTAGTTCCATGACGAAGGGAATTTTTTTTTTTTTTTTACAACACATGTGTGACCAAGTGTTATACAGTCAGTTTGGCCCGTATTGTTACCTGGACTGATACTTTTATTTTCTTTTGTAGATATGACGGCCATGGATTTGTGAGTCGGCGTACAGGGTGAGATGGCAAAGCTCTGCAAGGCTGTTTGTACCAAGTTGGATTAGAATACAGTGAACTTTTCTCATGACAAAGCGATAAGAACATGGACAAAAAAAGTTTTCATGTCAAGTTGGATTAGAATACAATGGACTTTTCTTACGACAAAGTGATAAGAACATCTACATAAAGTTTTCATGTAAATAAAATTTGTAAATATAAATATGGATGTAGTTTATGTTGAATTTTTTCAAATTGTGCAGCAAGGTCCTTATTTTCCCAGGCTATATTATTTCAACTGTAGCATTACAACACCAACTGAAGCTTTTGAAAAAATAGATTTGACTGGACTACGGCTGATGCATTGCCTGACACGGACGAAGTTCTGTGTATGCCACATACAGTAATTATGTGTAGTAGATAAAAACCAGAGCTTGGTCTGCCATATGGAAATCTATATACCCCTCCCCTTACTTTATTTGCATGAAATAACTTCTCTGGATTAATGTTGATTGTTCATTACAGGTCTGTCACATATCTAGAAATGAATCTTGCCAGTCATTTATAATTCACAATCTAGTGTTACTGTTTCTGAAAATATAGTCGTTACATATATATATATATATATATATATATATATATATATATATATATATATATATATATATATATATATATATATATATATATATATATATATATATATATATATATGTAATGCATCCTAGTTGGAAAATGATTTATTGGCTAAAGAATCAAGAAAACAATCAATGAGACAAACAACAAGAAAATATTTTATTCAACATAAGCTGGCGGTGGTGTACATCCTCGGGCGGCAAAGGGTCACACAACGCATCCTCCTCCGTGCATTGATCCACGTCCCGGTGCTGGACCGCATCGCTCAAAAGTTTTCTACCTGTTGCACAATTTGCCTGTAAACTGACTGCGTCTGTGTCTGTAGTCTGTTTGTCTCTCCTCTTTGCCAGTAGTTGCTTTACACTCCCTTTCATCCGCTTCTTCGTCCGTTGATACTTCAATCGTAAAAATTCTCCAAGTTAACAGTTACTCGCTCAAAGCTTTCCAAAACACTGCAGGCCGAAGTACCAAACCATCGCCGTAATAAAGGCATTTTGGTCTTTGATCGGAGGTGATGAAAAGTGTGTGAGCTAATCCTGCCAGATGAGTACACTTTACCGAACAAACTGTCAGACCGCTCCCCGCTCCACTGGGCAGTCGCCATTTTTAAACAACCTGTTGCTTGGGTCAAGGTCAGGTGACTCCGCTAATCCGCTCACTGTACCTTTTCGTGTCGGGCAGCGCGTGTGAAACCAGCCACACAAAGCTGACTGAATGGTGGCTTTTGAAGGATTTGACTACAAAAAGTCCTTTTTTAAGCCACTAAAAGGCCGATTTTTTTAATTTCAAAGCCAGATATGAGAGCCTCTACATGTTTGTAGTTTGTGCTAGAAACTTTGGGCCGCGGGAGTGAGTATTCTTCATGCAAGAGCCTATCAATGCTTCAAGATTGACAATCATCCCTTTCATCGCCATTTTCTCAAAAGCAAGTTTTTCATAAATCGATCAATTTTTCTGCAGGCGTGTCTTGAAAACGGATCAAGATATCTTCACAAAATAAACGGCTCTGACAAGATACGGATCTGCTCTAGGAAACGTATTTTTTTATACCTTTCCAACCCTTCCTTCCGTGGCTTTTGTGGCCCCAAAAATGAAGAAACTGTACAGTCTTACGGACCAAACTTAAAAATTGCATATTTTTTTTCCTATCATATTCTTTGTCAAAAGCAAGATACAGTTCCTGCGTATTGGTCTATAGTTTAATTTTCGATAGTTGTCACTCAGAATAAAATAATATTTTATCAGAAACCTTTCAAAATGTGTGATTTCATACCCATTCACAAAACGGCTCCAAACAGCATCAAAATTAATTTCATGACATTCAAATATGATTCCTGATAATGCTAACATCTGTGAGATATCGAAAATATATAGTTTTGCTGGTAACATAAGAAAAATAGGCAAGTTGCATCAGGTCAAAGTCGCGAGTCTGTGTTACGCGCTCGTAACGGTGCCGCCACCATGTCAAGGACACCTTTTTGTCTGTGTTACAACATAAAATATTAGCTCACAGTGCTATTACTGCATACTGAATATAGTGTATAAGTAGTAAAATGCGGTCATGTAGACTTAAATGCAGGATTATGACAGATATGGAGCTATCTAAACTATGTAATGTTTATTGAAGATGCAAAAAGTTATAACTGAAAATTGATATTGAAAAAAACAACAATAATATTTTCAACTTAGCAAGCAGTATTCCTTTAGCCACAGGCAAGATTCAAATGCATAATGATTTGTTTCGTGGAAATTCAGTAGAGCAGGTTCATGTGCATTTGGTACCTTCCAAGGTTTGTGTTATTCATTGACAAAACTGAAAGTTTTGGGCCTTGTTTGAAATTACCCGGAAAGCTGTTTCAAATGTTGACATCCTCGTAATGACAAAAAACGCATTGTAGAGGACTGGTTCACAGTTACACAATATGTAATATTAGCGGGTCCGCTTCGTCGAAGATCTCACATATAGATGATGGATCCACTAAGGCAATGTAAATCTTTATAAATCTCCAAGCCAAATCGTCGAAGTCTATAGCTTTAAGTTGTGCATACTCGCTTTAGACACAAGATCACTGTAGGAACTCGATGTCTCATTAAAGACAAAACGAAGTGTCTGTACCTTTTTCCAATGAACAATAACTGTAAATGGCTCAGGAGAAAGGTTTTGTTTGAAATTGGACCGCAGCATTCCCAAGACTAGATATTTAGCTGCTGTGTATATAATGAAAGGGCCGTTGAATCAGTTAATTTGGGTACAATGGATCATATGAATATACACATTGAAAGTTAATGTTGCTATATGTGTTCAATGTCTTTATATGATGTTGCATTTGGTGTTTTGTACGACACTGAATATTATGTCTTCTACGCGTCAAATTATACATATTACGTATTACGATATATTTTTACTTTATGTTTGTGTTTGCATGTATTTTGTTCCGGTGACAGAGCTTAATATATATTACAACTGCTATAATTACCGTTCTTACTACTTCTACTATTACTACTAATACTACTCTCACTACTATAACTTCTTTTGATTATTGCTACCTTAACTACTGCTACTATCACCACGACTGTTTAATGCACACTTATCGCTTACCAGATTGTCGCTTGCCTTTGGTTTGGTTTAAAAATATTTTATTTCACTTAAAAATGGATTACAAAACAATCTTAATAAAGCTTATGTGAATTCTTCTCCATAGTTACACAATGGACATTTTCGAAATCAACGACTGACATGCTCAAACGTATATTCATAATGTAAACATATAAATGGCGGGTAGAGAGAGAGAGAGAGAGAGAGAGAGAGAGAGAGAGAGAGAGAGAGAGAGAGAGAGAGAGAGAGAGAGAGAGAGAGAGAGAGAGAGAGAGAGAGAGAGAGGCGAGGTATCCTTATAATATATTGAAGCGTTTGGTCTGGTGATGTACATCTGTACAGCACTAAATACTGTGTGATTCCAAAGGACACTTTTCAGTGGTCACCTTGAAGTAACATGGCTGTAGATAGTTTATTACCTAAGGGCAGGGGTTCAAAGTATTGCGACCGCAGTTGAATATAAAAGTGGCAATCTAACAAGTGACAGGTGTTTTCGACTGGTGCGCTACATGAACACTGTGGACTATTGATAAAATTACATCAAAATAGAAAATCATTCAAAGGACTGCATTTGAGACGCATCCGCGTATGGTAAATTTGTGAAAATCGATTTACCACCGTAAAAATAGGTAGGAACCTGTTCAACGTCTCTGTAAAGTCTGCTTTTGAATAAGCCTAGTGAATTAGAGCTTTTGGTATCGTTGTCCAAGTCTCCCCTTGCTTTGATTGTAGATGTAAAAAATGAATTCTTTCTCTGTTCAGAGTTGCAGAAAAGTAGGGGTATTTCGCCACTAGTACGAGTGCCGTAGCCAGTTGTTACGGATTCAGGGATTCTGTTGCTTATATATTCGGGTGTTAATCCGTGTATTTTTTGTAGAAATTAATTAGTTTCTGGGTTTTTTTTACGTTCTTGTCATTTTTCCTATTTAGTTTCTTCGTACAGCAAACGAGAGCTGCAGTTTAAAGTGGCACCTGTAACAACACGTGCAGCATCCAGTTGAACTCTTTCTAGCTTATCAGAGCATGTTTGGGAAGTGTTGTCCCAGAGAATGTCGCCGTATTCTAGACTAGGTCTTATAAAAACTATATAAAGCGTTTCTAACTGCTTTCTGTCGAACATATATATCATGCCACGCAGGCAGTCGACTCTTTTCATAGCTCCAATGTAAATGTCTTCGAGATGCTTTGCCTAAGAGCAGTTCGAGGATAGAGTTATTCCAAGATGTTTGTGACACTCGGTGTCTTTTACACGGGTACCATTTAAGAACAAAGGATTTTTGCTTGGGACAGAAGAACGTGTACAGCACATACAAAAAGTTTTAGTTTCATTCATGTTTATGAACCATTGTTTGGCTCAAATGGAAATTGCCGGGAGCTCTCCATTTAAAGTGAGAGATGCAATATCTTGATCACAGTGATCAGTTGTGACAAAGAGAGAAGTGTCGTCTGCAAAGAGTCTTATGTTCGATTCTACAATGGACGCAATATCATTGATGTAAATGAGAAAGAGTAGTGGTCCTAGAATTGAACCTTGAGGTACGCCTGCTCTGATGTATTTCCAAGATGAAGATTGGCCGTTTATGACAACGCGTTCACGTCTGCATTATAAATAACTTTTAAACCAGGCGAGTATGCTACCTTGGACACCAATGGCATGTAGC